>VNJN01003200.1:0-15516 GCA_008042485.1 Drosophila mayri | reverse complement strand
AGAAGGAGAACAAAAGAGCGCAAGAGTTAGAATTTGAGCAGCAGAAATCACAAGAGCGATGAGAGCTATGAACAGCTTGGATGCAGCTTATAGCAAACGGCACTCGAGCAGAGGAGAGAGAAAATAAAAACGGTACAAGGCAAAGAGGAGAAAAATAAGATAAGATTACCGTCTTAGCACAAAACTAAAAAGTGATTATTAATTACACAGAAAAGTACATGCACGCGCGGTAGCACGACGGTATATTATTATTGATATTAGGTGATAAATTAGAGGAAACCCCGGTGGCTTAAATTCAAAATGAACACAAAAGCCGGAGCGCAAAACAAAAACACGATCGTCCGCTACGAAGTGAAATAGTCGTTATATTGCCAAGTAGATGTGGTCTATACTGATTTGGGCAAAGCATTTGACAAAGTTAGTCATAGTATACTGTTGGCCAAACTTGAGAAAATGGGCTCCTACTCGTCTACCTTAACGGTCGCAAATATACAGTTGGTTGGAATGACCAATTCTCGCATCCCTATATTCGACTTCTGGGCTTCCGTAAGGGCCCACCTTTTCTCTTTATTCTTTTCATCAATATCTATTGTTTGCTGACGATCTAAATATTTTCAAATCGGTTAGATCGATTGTTGAGTGTGACCATGTGACGGTTTGGTCAAGATGCCGGGACTCCCGGGTGGCCAGGCTCGTCTCAGAAATTTATATTAGTGAGTTGGGTAGAGTTGCTAGAATAGATCCCGATCCGTTCCCAGAGGTGAAGGCGTGAGGAATTACACAGTAATTAGTTATTTCTACTTTTATTGGGCTTTCGACAAATTCAGAGTTCAACAATGAGGAAAGAAGTACAATAGTTAGTGTTCGCGGGGCTTCGTTGCCATGAGTCGGCTTCCATCGGCTGCGTAGTCGGGAAATGAGAGGGAGAGAGAGACCCTGTAGGTCTGCTAGTTAAAAATGGGCGAGTGTGAGGCCTTTGGAGGTCTATTATTTATGAGAGTCTTTTAGAGGCCTTTGAGGTCTGCTATAGGTGAGAACAGTTTTAGAGGCCTTTAAGGTCTGCTATTTATGAGAAGGGTTTTAGAGGCCTTTGAGGTCTACTATTTAAGAGAACAGTTTAGAGGCCTTTGAGGTCTGCTAGTTAGAAGAACAGTGTAGAGGCCTTTGGGGTCTACTATGGCGGAGAACAGTTTTAGAGGCCTTTCAGGTCTACTATTTATGAGAACGGTCGCCTGTCGTATTTCTTACTCCGCTGTTAGTGTTCTGCTTACCGGTGATCCTCCTGGTCCTTGGTAGGTGTTGCTCGCTTTGGCTGATCGCACTGAATGTCTTTCCAAGGGATCGGGCTCGCCCACGGTCCATTTCTCTTGCTGCTGTAGACTTAGAAGATAGTCCCTCGACCAATCGCTCCAAAATCGCTGTTTGATTGCTGAGACTAATTTCCATCTCTGCAAGTACGTGAGGTTGCCGTCTGCCTTTGGCTGCACGGATGCGGGCAGCAGCGTTGCTAGCGTTGTGCCTACAAGCAGATGAGCTGGCGTGACAACCTCTCCCTCGTTGGGACTGCCACTGTCCACGATGAGCGGCCTTACATCCAATATGACGGTATGAAGCTCGTCCTCCTTCAGCGTAGCGTTGCCCATAGCCTTGAGAAGAAGATGCTTGGCCGACTTTACGGCCGCTTCCCAAAGGCCGCCTATATGTGGCGCTCTGGGAGGGATGAATTCGATGGTGATTCGGTGGGCCGCAGCATACGCCATGATGCTCTGGTCGTTGGTGTCGACAGGTTTCAAGAGCTCCTTCAGGATTCGCGCAGCTACCGCAAATTGGTGGCGTTGTCGCAATAAAGCTTGACAACAGGACCATGGCGACCCATACCACCTGGATAAGCATAAAATAAATCTTTCAAATCTTTCACGATCTCCAAATGTACAGCCTTATTGCAATACAGACAAACACTGCTATGTACATCTTTAATGGCTGCTTTCCATGAATTCCAAGTGAGACTTTAACAGGCCCAAAGAGATCGACTCAACTTATTTCAAAGGGTCTATTTCCCTGCAATCGATCCTTTGGTAAATTACCCATTATCTGCGATAGAAGTTTCGGTTTATAGTGAATGCACGTGAATGCATGCACTGCCGTACAATGGCACTGCACTCGCGACGCGCATTTACTAGCCATATCACTTGCCTGAGAAGCCCGACCAACGCCCGTGGGCCTGGATGACAATTAGTTCTGTGTGCCTCAAATATAGGGTCACAAATTTGCAATTTTTTGGCAATAACAAGAGAAATTTCGCGTTGTAAGCAATGGGGGAATGTAAGAGACGGCCACCTACGCGCAATAACAGATACAAAAGGGTTTAACTTTTGGATTCCAGCACGCATACCGATTTCTGCAGTCTTACAATTTCTTCCGCAAAGTCTGTTTTTTGAACGGGTTCAACTACTACTACTACTACGACTACTGCGAACTACTTTCAGATACGACGATGACCTTTCTACGACATTTAAAATTGGGCTTAGCTCAACATCAGCCCCAATGAGAGCAACGCGTGACTTTTTGGTTTCAAGTGTTACGTCGGTTTCGGATAGCTGAAGATGTGAATTTCTTGGCCAGTACTCGTCTTCCTTTTGTTAAAACTGGGATCGTTATACCAAAATGCGGCATTTAACTAATTAACAGAGCATCCTCGCGAAACTAAATCTGCAGGGTTTTCCTTGGTTGGCACATGCTGCCAAACAACATATGAAACAATGTCTTGAATATCTGCAACTCGATTAGAGACAAATGTAGCAAGCTGAGATGGATGAGTTCCAGTGAAGAACCACTTCCGAATCGGACCAAACAACAACACTCTCGACCGGAAAGTTAATGATGCTGCGAACTTCTTCCCAAAGCTTTTCCAACAGGTTCGCTGCACATAGCTCTAGTCTTGGCACCGTCTTTGCTTTTAAAGGAGCCACCCTCGATTTTGCTGTTAGCAACTGTACAGACACCCCACTTGGATCCACCACTCTAACATACAGGCAACACCCATAGGCTCGTGTAGATGCATCAACAAACCTATGAATTTGACACACTGCTTGCCACTTTTACTCAAAGTCTTGGGGCACAGGATCATCCCAATTCAGACTCAAAAGCCAGTCTTCTTGCAGAAATATTTTAGATCTGGTTATTATTTGGCATAACAAACCCAAAGGATCAAAAAGAGTGGCGATGAAAGACAAAATTGATCTTTTAGTCACTACCTGCTCTGGAAATACTTTCCTTACGCCGTATATGAAGACATCCGTCTTTGGATTCCAGATTAATCCAAGAGTTTAAGGATCTTGAAGATCTCTGGGCAAAATGTCCGCATGGGAGTTATTGCACGTACTTGTATTACAATTTGTAGCCCATTTTGTCGTAAAAAAAGCCCTCTGGTTCTAGGATTTCAATAAGCTCGCGACGAAGAACCATCAGCTCTTCCTCTGTGTCTGCTCCAGTGAGCAGATAGTCAACGTAGAAGTCTGAGCCAAGCGCTCCTGCACCCTGAGAATGCGATTGCGAATGGGCATCGCTAAGATACTTTAAGCATCTAACTGCTAAAAACGGTGCGCTTGCTGTTCCATACGTAACAGTATTTAGCCGATAAGTTTTTAAAGTTTTTAAAGTTTCTCCATATACTTAATTGAAACATTCGCTGCGCCTCGTCAACTTATACTTGACCGTACATTTTAGTTATGTCTGGAACCAGTGCGAATTTGCGACAGCGAAATTTTAGGAGAGTGGAATACAAACATGGCTGTATTGTTGGCCCTACCATAAGAAGGTCATTCAGCGACACTTGCGAAGTAGTCTTACAAGATGCATCAAATTCCACTCTGAGCTTTGTGGACGTGCTATGTGGACGCTCTACACATTGGTAGGGTATAAAACAATGCGGATCTTTCGGTATTGAACCCTCAATTGCACTCCTATGTCCGAGAGCTCTTCCATGAACTGCTTGAACATTTACTGCATGTTCAGAGTTTTAGTTAATCGTTTCTCTAACGACAAAAACCGTGTGACGGTCTGCCGCAGATTCCCAGATAGCTTAGGGACGGCCAGGGTCCGCTCAGTAAATTTATAGTCCGAGTGGTAGCTGTAAGGGAAGTTTGCCCGTTTCCCAATGGGAATAGATGAGAGAATTCGGTTAACTTAAGTACATATGCCTCTTTATTGAACAATTCGATGGATAGAGTTTTCGGATCTGCTACGTCGGGAAACAGGAAGCGCCGTCGTCGCGGCCGTCGGGCTTCTCGTGTCTATGTCGTCTTCGTCTCGGTGACGGCGGTTCGCTCTGGGTTCGGGCGTCGTCCGCGGGTGGACTCGGAAGTCTTCAGAGGACTCGCAAGTCTACAGTTTACGGACTCGAAAGTCTTCAGAGAGAGATGGACTCGAAAGTCCGTCGCGATCGGCTTCTTTTTTTCCGCCCAGTGTGCCCCTGGCCGTTAGTGTGGCCCTTTCTTGGCGCGCGCGCATTCAATTCAAATCTCCCTATTATGTGCGCGGGACGCGTCACAAATGTATGGTGGGGCTTCGAGCAGACCCTGCATTGAGCTGCCTTGCAGGCGGACACCATATGCCCTTTTCTCAAAAACTTAATACAAAGTGAAACCCCTTTGGCGAATTTAAAACGAGCTATGACAGAAGCAGCTGAGAACGATGGACATGTCGTGATAAGATGATCAATTGATCTACAGAACAAACATTTGCCTGTTTCTGGGGCTTTGCACGTTTGTGCAACTGCAAGCGAAGTTTTGCCAACATGTTTGTTTCTTGAATCTAGTTGTCCTTTGCGACCTTTAGACCTCCCAGTTGTAGCCTCTTCAGCATACAAATGCTGAAAGCGCTTATTAAGTGCACTAACACAATCAGACCACAACGGAATTTTTTGATAATCAAGATTTTCTTCCCACCTAGAGCGAGTCTATCCATCAACCTTCGACATGACAATGTGAATTAAAAGTGCGTTTGCAATAACCTTTTCGTCCCAACTGACAACAAGGACTCATATATTGCCGATACAGTATCAATAAGCGATCGCAACGCGCTTGCTGATGGACTTTGGATAGCCTGAATCTCAAAAAGTCGCAATATGCCATCAAAAAATATAAGGCACTCGTTGTCATAAACTTGCGTTAGTCATAAACAAACTAAATGGTTAAATTTTTCTACGTTGCTAAGGGATGGGTCACTATCGATTATGCAAGAAAACAATCCAATAAAGTTTTTAAATTCAGAATAATTTCCACCGAACTTAAGCGGCCCAGAGACCCTTTCCAGATATAATTTATATTTCGGAAACGCCAGAAAATGGAGGGCCGAGGTGGGTCAGGATTTTAGGGGTGGCTTTTGCCTCAGAGAAACTGCCGATTCCAATTGCCCACGCTGGGCGGAACAGCGCTACCGGCGCGGGAATTTCCCAGCGGCCGAACCCTCCACAAAAGACTGGAGCCGAGGCCCGGGGTCAATCCAGCAGCCCGCGCCCTCAACCCAAACCTAAAATCACGGCGCTGGCGTGCCCAAGCCGCCCAAGTCGCACCGTGGTATCCCAACAGCGGGCTGTCGTCCTCCCAAAATATGACTCGTGGTCGCCAGCGATGGCGCCTCGACGGCTGGAAATGGTCCCGCAGCCGCCACCCGCGCCCGCGCCTACGGCCGGAATTAGTCCCAGCGTGGCGCTCCTGTTCCCGTCCTGCCCAAATCGATGCTTGGAATTACCCAACGGCAGTCGAGGTGGGGAGCAGGGGCACAGTGGGTGATATGGGTCGCTAATTGGGACAGGAAAATAATGAAATATATGTTCAGTGTATTCATGGCTGGTCTTTTATTTCATGTTAGTGTTGTCGTTTTGATTTAGAGCTCTCTTAAGTGTAATTGTGTTAATTGCTATTCCTCTCTTTCTATTCTGACTCGCCTCGCTCACCAAAATGAATATCAAAAAGGGGTGTGAATTGTCCGCAGCTTCGTTGTTCTTTTGATCTCGGGGTCCTCGTCGTCCTGGTTTTCGGTCGGTTTCCTGGTCGTTGGCAAAAGATGTGTTTTCGTCGCCAATGGAATTCTGGTTTGTCACTGGGTTTTCTCAACTAGGGCTTTCACTGGTTAAATGTGAGTGTTCTAAATCTCTTTTTCCATTTCTGCCATGACCTGATTCTGCGCCGTGGGCCTCTGCCCCGATCGTGTTCTCCGGCCTCCTCTGCCGGTCGCTGATTCGTGGATCTCGCGTTCCTGTCCTTGGGATGCAGTACCGCCGCTCCATCCCGTTCCCCGACCGGTGTTTCCCGAAGATGTTGCGGGCGATGTTGCTGGTGGCGTCGGCCATGGTGTGGCCGGTGTGTGTTCCTGGCCCAATGACCCTAACGCCTGTGTCCCTAATCCCTAAGTAATATTTACACTCTTTTTCTACACTTAACCTAGTATTTCCATATTTATATACATATATATTTACACAGTGGCGGCGGCCATATCATAACCGTCGTCACAAGGCCAACAAGGGACCGTCGGGTGAGACGAACTCTGACGGAAAAAACCTTCTCTCCAGCAAAGCGTTGAGCAAGTTAAGCTCGGCAAGAGTACTGGACGCCATTGAGTCTACAGCAATGGACGCAATGTATACAAAGGCCAAAACCGCATAATACAAATAGGTTTGCTGCCCTTGATCTGGATGTTCTGCCGCAAAATATGGATGTTGTCTAAGATGTTGACGTGGAAAATGCATTTCTGGATGTTAGGGAGAGGTTGCTGTCTCCCAGCCGGCAGCTAGCCCTGCTCCTATCGCCCAGGCCAAGCCAAGGCTGATCATTGTGCCAAATGTTAACAACGTGTAGGCGATGGAGAATGAGCTCCTCCAGGTGGTCGAAGATGACGGCTTCGAGCTTCGCATTGCTCGTTCAGGAGACCTGCGTATTTATGCTAAGGACTCTTCTACTCACAGTATCATAACGAGGTTTTTGACACAAAAGAATGTTATTTCATTTCTGTCTTAAGGAAGACAGGCCGTTCAGGATGGTTATCAAGAATTTGTCCAGCGCCACGCCGAGGAACTTTATTATGGATGAGTTTTCTAAGCTGCGGCATACGATAGTTAATCTGTATAACCCCCCGAACCGTGCCCGGCGCAAAAGGAGTCAGGACGTAGTCACTGAGCAGGCCAGACAAAATGTCTGATTCGTTGACCTCAAGCATGCTGTAAACAACAGGGAGGCTCTGTTGATCTCTAACTTGGGTAGGCACCGAGCAACGGTGGAGCCCAAAAAGGACTCAAATAGACTTAAGCAATGTTTTAGGTGTTTTGGCTTCCATCACACAAAGAACTATTGTTTCAAGCCGCCTGTTTGCAGTAGATGCGTGGAGAAACATTGGACGGGATCGGAGAACTGCAGGGCTTTAGTTGCCGCTGACCTCTGCTGTGCCAATTGTGGTGACAATCATGCTGCATATGATAAAAAATGCCGCATTTATGCACTAAAGCTTAAGGGTGTTCTCCCTAAGGTGATGCAGCAGCCTGATATTTCTACAAGGTCTGCCTATAATGGGCAGTCTACGGTGCCCTCGGCTATGCTGCAGTCTGGAGTTTCTTATGCCAGTAGGACAAGAGCGCAGCAGTTCCAGCCTACTGCAAATCTGGGAGTAAGAAACAATCCTCCTGGATTTAAGCAGGCAGCCTATGACTTGCACGATGATTTCCCGTTGCTAGGAAGCCGTGGTAGGGCTAGCAATGCCCAGCAGCCCAACGCTGTCCCTGATAGGGATATGACAAGGGTAGTGACTATGTTTCTTTCCCTAAAGAACTCTGTGGAACAGTTGGCCGCCTCCTTAACCACGATCTCGCTGGTGGTGCGAGATTTACAAGCTGGAATGAATATCGCTCATGGGAATCATTATGGTGGGCATATGGAATCCCAGAAGTGTCCTTGCCAATCGGGAGAAGCTTCTGGTGTACCTCTCTGGGCACAGCATTTATATAATGCTGGTGTCTAAGACCCACCTTAGGCACGGACATCACATAAGCTTTCCAGTTTACAGTTTACACAGGGCGGACTTCCCGGGTGCGATTTCTAGGGGCGGAGCAGCTATTCTAGTTAAGCAAGGCCTGACTTATTACCAGCAAAGCCCGATACGTTTCGGTCTGCTATAGATGGCGAGGATTGTGCTCAGCTCTGACATGGGTGAACTGGATGTGGCTGCGGCTTACTGTTCGCCTTGTCCTGCCTGGACATGTGATGGCTTTGAGGCCATGCTAAACATTTGTGGAGACAAAGGAGGTGATTTTAATACTAAGAATCGCAGATGGGGCAGTGTCAGAGCGAATAGGAAAGGAGCTTCAATTGTGGAAGCTGTGGAATACTTGGGAGCGCATGTGTTGGCCACAGAAAGACCCACCTGTTTCTCCTGTAATTGCGGAACTCCCTCTGCTTTGGATTTCGCACTCTTGAAAGGTCTTCAAGGTCGTAGGCTGACTATTGAAGACTCCTTTGAACTCAGCTCGGATCACATTCCGCTCATTATCAGTCTATACTTAGCGGCGTGTGTTGCTGTGCCTAAAAGGACGCTGCTTCCTTTTGCCTAAATTAGCCAAGTTTTTCGAGCGATGTATTCTGGATAGGATACAGAGGATTCCAAAGGTTATTGAAGCGATTCACAGACATCAGTTCGGATTCCTCAAAGGACATGGTACACCTGAACAACTCCACCGCGTGGTTGACTTCATATCAGAAGGTTTTCAGAAGAAGCACTACACAGTAGCTGCTTTTTTACTATGTCTATAGCTCTACGGATAAGTTACAGACTTTGCTGAAGAGATTAGAGAACTGGGCATGTAGATGGAATGTGGCCATTAATATAGAAAAATGTGTGGTGGTCACATTTACCCTAAGAAGAGGAACATGCCCAGTTGTTTTCCTTCATGGAGAGCTCTTGCCACAGCTAACGGAGCATGGATATCTTGGACTTGTTCTGGATAAGAGGTTGACTTTTTCCTGTGTTTTTATGTGCGCGAAATTACATAACACAGCCAGACGGTTAAGTCGTCTAACTGGATCAAAGTCCAAATTTAGTCTTAAATGTATGACCAGTCTCTGCTAGCACCGATTTGGCGCTATGGAGTAGCCATATACGGCACAGCGGCCAGGAAGCACCTAAGAAAGATACAGGTGTTCCAGGCCAAATTCCTGAGGCGTAACACCAACGCTGTGTGGTATATCAGGACTATTGACATCCGGAGGGAATTAAAGATTCCAGCTATTGGAGATGTTATTAATTCCATAGCAATAAGTCATCGAGCAAAACTACTGGCTCATTGAAACCCGCTGGCAAGAGCATCAGTCAGGAGAAGAAGAAACAGACGTCGCCACATTAAGGGAGCTACCTACCCGCCTATTAAATTAGACAAGAAAAAGAATATTTAGGAATAATCTCTACTTAAGATTGTTTATAAATAAAAAATAAGTAGTAAAATAAGTTAACAGTAGCCGCAACTTACACGTAGCAAAAAAATCCTTAATAAATGTTTTTCCCCCAGTTTTATAATATTACCGTCACGCTCTAAAACTTCATATGTTGTAGTATCGAAGTTTGGTGTCAACTTATTTGGGACTACCACATTCTTCATTAAAACTCGATCACCCAATGCTATGCAATGAATGCTAATCTCTTTCGCTCCTCTCTTCTTATCTGCATCTACTTTCCCTTTATGTTTTTGTATGCAATCATTGTCTTTTTCTTCAGAGTCGTGAATCTCACCAAATGCGTCTTCCGTTCCGAAGGAGAGTTTCCCGTTGTACTGTGCAGAGTAACATTATGTATCAAAATAAATTCCTAATTGTCTTCATGGAACTTAGATTTGTTCAAATGAGCTTTTTTTAGTCTCTTCATTAGTAATCGGTTCATGTTCTCGACTTTGCCGTTCGCCTGAGGCCAATATTGTGTGGCCCTTATAAGTGATCCCATTGTACTGTAATATTCTTCAAATATACATTTTCTTATCAGCCGTGTTCCTCGTAACAGGATCTTTTCTAACATTTAGATTTCATACCGAAATAGATTAAAACTGTTGGATAAACTGTTATCCCACGAGTTGGCATCCAAACAGGTCATTGCGTCCACGATTTCCTCGTCAACTTCACTCACCCGTGTTATTTCCCAAATAATTAATGACATAGGGACAGTAAATTCAATAACATGAAATAGTTACTTTCCGTTATTTTCCCACTGGAATTTGTTGCTGGTAATTCGCATAATCGAGATATGCCCTCTGAAATATTTTCCATGCCTGCATTATAAATTACTTTAAACTTGAATGCTTTCAAGCTTAAAAGCCTACGTTCAATTCGTGCCGGTGGTTTCGGGGTTGGTTTAAAAATAGTTTCTAACCGCTTGTGATCAGTCACCAACTCAAATTCTAATCCCATAAAAGGCTTGACTCCCAAAGCAACAGGGATGGCATCTACTTATAGGCGTGTTTTATTGTGTTGGTCGAAATATGATAAGCTTGGTATTTGGTATTTTCAAACGCTCTTTTTTTATATTTCTCCCCCATTAAATTTGCCCTCCTTTTTCAGTAGTTGTTTTAAAGGCTCTGTGCAACATGCCAGGTCGGGAATAAATTTACCAACATAAGTAACAAGTCCTAAAAATCTTCGGGTCTCCTCCTTGTTTTTGGGAATTCTGAATGAAAGGATTGTTTGGACCTTTTCGGGATCCACTTCAATGCCTTTATGCGGCAGTCTGCTCTTTGACTTCTTGTATCTTCTAAAGATCGTTCAACATAACATATCGTCGATGTAGTTCATCACATTTTTTGCATGAGGCCAAAAGCTCCTCAAGCCTTCTTTAAAAAATAGCCCGTAAAACTTTTAGTTTGAGTGCTGTGTCTTTCCCGAGTAGTGATTGCGTTCCGTTTTTAATAACGAAAAATGAAGCAAACATATCCGGATTTTGATTAATTGATATCGGAGCTTCGAAAACGCCAATTACTTGTAGCAATTTGCGTGAAGCATATCCCCTGAACTGATTCGATGAATTTGGCGAATGTTGAATACAGTTGCTATATCCATCTGAAGATATGACTAGTCCTTTGGGCGTATTACGTTATAGTGAATCAATCTCTTATGACAATTCGGGCGCACCCATTCAAAGTTTAATCAACTCATCCTTATCAGCAATTTGGATTTTAAAACAATTTTATTTACGTTTTCGTTCAGTTCTTCTATCAAACGTACATCGGTGCGTTGACGTTTACCTCTATCATTATGATAGGGTCGCTGTCGTTTTAGGTTTGTTCTACATGAGTATAATAATATGCGTCTGCTCTAGGTCGTTGCTTCTTCCTTACTCCTTGTCCGAGCGATCTGGATAAGAGCACGGATCATCGCCTCTCTCTGTGGGGAACTCAAAGCCGCTCGTCGCATCGAATACCACATTTACCATGAAAGAAATGTGATCAATAAAGTCAAGTTTAAAATCTAGGTGGACCCCCAAGTCATCAACTGAATTCAGTCTTTCCAAAGAGCAGAAGTTAAGCGTGTAAGTTGCGAGCTTTAAAATTTGTTAAGTTTAGCATCACCAAGTTTGGAAATTATTATGATCTGTTTGTAAATCAGACAAGAACTCTAGAGAACGTCAAAACTTAGGAAGATTGTTAGTAATTAATGACACAATAAGGGACCCAAGTGGCTTCCTTGCGGGACATCTAAGGTGACTCGGAGAACATTAGATAAATTATTTTTAAAGAGTCATTCAGATAACTAGAGATCAACCTAAGAAGAAGGAAGTGAGCTCCAAAAGGTTATTAGTTTATCTTCGCACAAAGGTGGAAGGATGCGTTAAGGGTTTCCATTAGTGTTGTAAGGATACTAATTACGGGCCAGGGAATACTCAGCGGACCAGGGCCCTCCATAGAAACATTAACTTATATACAGGGACAGGCAAGAATTTTGGCCAGAAACGGCCGGAGTTGGAAGGAGTAAAAGGCGGGGAAAGGCTGATGCGTTAAGGATATTTTGTGACTCTCAATTGGCAGGACCAACCAGTAGCCACCGTCATCTGGCAGCGTGCTCCTCAGCTCGGGAGGGCCGTTGGGGGGAAGGTTCGGCTAGCCCTGGTGCCAGATGCCGGTCTCCAACGCCCTACTTGGGTGCGGCAATGGCTTCCCAGACCACGTTCACCGGGTTTTTCGGTTCACCGTGGCCGGCATACAGGTTCTGCCGCCCGTCAACCGTGGGTCGCCCGCTGGGTCTGGAGGGGATCCTGGGGTGCCGCGCCTAAACGAAGTGGAGGTGCCAAGATCTCAATGGCAGCCACCTTGACGACCCCGGAGCCGGATGCCATTCAGGGCTTTGCCACGTAGCCTGGTGGTGAAACCGGGGAGATAAGGTATAGGAATGCTGGTAGGACAAGACTCGGTAAATATATGTAGTGTTTATTTCCTACTCGTGAAGGTTCGTAATTGTTATTAAACAATCGTCCTACTTCCAGCTGCAAAATGTAATAATCGTAATGTTTGATTGTGTTCCACAATCCACTCCCCGATCGGCTGGAATAGGTGCGCGCGGCAGCAAACCTCTGCCGCCGATCCCGTCGCTGACGTTGGCTTTGTCTTCTGCCTATGAGGCGGCATCAAGCTTAGTCCAGCTTTTCGTCTGCCGATACCATGTTCGGCTGCTGTCGCTTGCCAGCTTCGGCACTGTTGCTAATGGCTTTTTTGGTCGGCCGTTGCTGCCGGTAATAATGCTTCGGCCGGGACGATGTCGCGGCTCTGCTGAGCGCAGGCATGCAGGCAGCGCTGATTGGGCTTTCTCGTTTTGTGGCTGCAGTCGCTGTCGATATGGACTAGGTTGGCTGAGCCGCGGCGGGTTCTGCCATTGTCCGTACATACCGAAATATCGAAATCGACGATATGGTGGTAGTCAAGGGGGATAATTTGCTATCGAGCGAATGACGGCTCGGCAGAATTATTTTTGTTTTACCCGAAGCCGACGACCGATAAATATTTCCGTCTGCAAGGCCCTATACCACCAATCATACAACATATAGACTACTCATTTCATACAACGAAAGTGGACATACAAATTTCATAGCGACAGGCCCCAGACTTTGCGCGGCGAGCCCCGTCGCTTCGTGTGCGCTCGGATTTACACACAGGTGCATGTATGCGATCATTTCATTTCGACCCAGCAAATTTTATTTCTGAACCTTGCATCTCGGGTGATAAAGAACTACCTGCCATTATAAGGTATCCTAATGCTAATTTAATAGCATTAAGCCAAAAGATATCCCAGGAAACGACTACATAATAAGGAAAATAAAGACTTATGACAATAATATATTTAAAAAATATATCAAAGTTCGATACATCGCGATGCATCGTGATGGAAATATTTATGTATTTCTTTAATAATGATATATACATATAACGACATATTTATATTTTGATAAATTATTAACAATCCTATTAAATTAAGAATAAATATGTATCTTCTCAACAACCAAAATAAAATATACCAATATAAAATATATGAAAGATGATTCAGCTTTAACGGCGATGCATTGTGAAATAAATGTATTCAAAAAAAGGCCGGAAAATTTCAAGGAAAACTGTGACCGGGTTCGGAGCCAAATTCGGTAAAACGAAAAGAATAAAATTGGTCAATAGTTCGGCCATATACATATTAACACACCAATTTAAGCACACAAATTCACCGAATTTTGCGGATACATAAATTATAGGTTATAATCTGAAAAAGCTATGTTTTTCTATAAATTTCCGATCGTTCTTATGGCAGCCATTTGATATAGTCGTCCGATCCGGTCCGTTCCGACTTATACACGAGTGAGAACATATAGAATACTATCTGAAAAGTTGTATTCAGATAGGTTAAAAACTAAGGGACTAGTTTCTGATGGACATGCGGATGGGCGCACGGATATTAGTCATATCATTTCGGCTTTTGATGATCAAGAATATATATACTTTATGGGAACGGAAATGTATCTTTCTCTGCGTTACAATCTTCTAACTAAAATTATAAAACCCTGGGTATAATCATAATTTTATCATATAATTTGCTACTGTTAGATATAAGCATATTGTATTATTTCAGAACGTAGGCTTTATTATTTATATTATTAAATCGGATGAATATATCATATTGTTACCATAGAAAAAATTTAAATGGAAATGAATATGCAATACTGTGATTTCATTTCAATATTGTTCTTTTCATTTGATCAAATCGTATTATTTCTTAATGGTCCAATTGTAAACTTCAAGAGTTGACAAACTTCGGCATACCGAAATTAGCCTTTCTTTTCGTTTTATAAATATGTTGTAAAACCTTTTGATTTATTTTGACTGACAGGAAGCATAACTTAGAATATTTTTTTGATGTATTTTAGTTTAAAACAAAAAATGGAATTACCTTTAAAATAAAATCATTTTACTAACTACCATTAAGTAAGTCCCATCTCTTTATGTATATTAAATTATCTCAAGATTATGCAAATAATTATAATTTGTACGGATATTGCAAAATATCGTATAGTGCTGATGGTAACTTCGAAGTGACTCTTGCGACAAAAGCCACAATTTACTCTGAAGGATTAGTTGAATGGAAGCCACCAGCCATATACAAGTCATCCTGTGAGATAGATGTAGAATATTTCCCATTTGATGAACAGACCTGTGTTCTAAAGTTTGGCAGTTGGACTTATGATGGGTTTAAGGTAGGTCTGTCCAAATCTGAGTTACTTTTATTTGTACGAATTTGCACATGGCTCTTTTTTTTACTTTTGTATCATAATAAGTTGTTTAAATTCTGTTTTTATTTTCGAATTTCATTTGTTACTTTATTTAAGGTTCAAAGATATAAAAATCTAAATATCTACAAAACTATTGTATACTACTTTTTATATATTTTGTCGTTGTATATTAAGAAGCGACATTCATGATGCACATATCCATGTTAAAAGAAATCTATACGTGGGGTACAAAAGGTATTATAGAGTAGTGCCAACCAATATTGTATGTAAAAGGCAGAAGGAGACATCTCATGCCCCATGAGGTACAATCTATATATTTTTTATCAGCATCTTCAGCCAAGTCAACCATGTCCGTTTGTCTATCCGCATGCCAATTAGTTCGTCCGTATGAAACAACAGATCTTCTCTTACCTATCATAATAAAACAGCTTAACTAAGCTATAGTAGTGAAGATCGGCTTAAAAATCGAATAATTCGACAGGGGCCGTCGTATGGGTAAAATAATAAACTTGTACTTTGCTGGGATGAATTAGGTCTGATATTGAATTGAAATATTGCGTCTTCTAGACTTTTGGTACCCGTATCAATCAAGCAAACTCTACTATAGCTTTTTATTAGAATTTTGTATTAAGTTATAACACAGCCGATATTGCCATTAGAAAAAATTAATATAACACTAATCAAAGCAATGTTGACGAAAATTTTTAGTATAAATCTTATCTCTAGTTT
>VNJN01003199.1:11818-26299 GCA_008042485.1 Drosophila mayri | reverse complement strand
ACAGGACTTGGCGCTTCGTAAACGACGAGCCGGAAACCAATTCTGGCGGAATAAAAAAGAACTCATCAGCCGTTGCTTTCCACCGCACGACGAGTGTCTTGGCCGTGCTCTCTGCATCGATTTCGAGAAAGTCAGCACGAAGGAGGTGGTCGCTCGGAATGTCGGCTAGAATCGTCTTGCTATTAGATGTCCACTTCCTAAGTGGGAACCCTGCTGACTCTAGAGCCCCCCTTCAACTCCCGAATCGCAACATGGGCATCGGCTTTGGAGTCTGCCTCCGCGAGAACGTCATCCACGTACATAAAATGACGGCTAATTCGGCTTGCTTGCGGATACCTCGACTCTTCGTCGTCCGCGAGCTGTCGCAGGGCGCGGATCGCTAGGAACGGAGCACAATTGACTCCGTAAGTGACCGTTTTTAATTCGTAATCGCGGATATCCCCCTCGGGATTGCGAAACAGAATACGTTGAAATGAAGTATGCTTGGGGTCTACCCAAATTTGCCGATACATCTTCTCGATGTCGGCGTTGAAGACGAACCTAAAGTATCGCCACTTTAGGATTTGAATCGTTAGGTCGGATTGCAAGACCGGTCCCGCGTAAAGAATGTCGTTTAGACTGACCCCGTTTGCGGACGGGCTAGAAGCGTTGAAGACAACCCGCACCTTGGTAGTCGTGCTTTCTGGCTTGACCGCGGCATGATGTGGAAGGTAGTAGGTAGCGGAACTGCTTGCGGGAGAGACCTCGGTCATGTGGCATAAGTCGATGTACTCCTGGATTGCCGAGTCATATCGAGCCTTAAGGGGCGGATCCCTCTTCAGGCGCTGTTCATTACGCAGGAACTGAGCAAGAGCAAGACGCTAGCTCGGAACCCTTCTGCTCGGGGTCGCGTTAGGGGAGCGTCACAACGTATTTGCCACACTCGTCTCTTCTTGTCGTCTGGACAAAATTGGCCTCGCAGACTCAATCCGATTCCGAACTGACCTGTGCGGGCACATCTTCCACCTCCCAGAATTTGGTGAGGAGCTGATCCAAAGAGTCATCGAGGCTGCGGGCAATTCGCGTGGAAAAAACGGACACGCTGCGGGGGCTGGCCGGAGATAATGGGCCTGTCAGCACCCATCCAAAAATGGTCTCCTGACCGAGAAACGACCCGCAAATGTTAGCCGTGGAATTACCGAGGAGAATGGACGGTAGAATGTCAGCCCCTATTAACACATCGACTTGGGGGCTCTCAAAGAACTTGGGGTCCGCCAGGGGAATGTCGGGCAACCCCTTGAGCAGATTCCGCGGAATCGGATATGAGGGCAGATTTCCTGCCAACTGCGGAAGAACGTAAACCGCAGTCTCTAATTGTAGACCGGGTCTAGACGGTGATCGGATGGAGAAATGGCACAATTTAGTAGACTGTGCGGAAATGGTCTGATTAAAACCGGAAACTTGGGCTTAAATCGTCTGGAAGGGAAGCTTGACCAGGTTGAACAATCGTTCCGTTATGAAAGTCGCTTCAGACCCTGAATCTATCAGCGCTCGTGCCCAGAAGCTGCACCCCAAATGGCACACGTCAATAAGGGCCGTGCCCAGTAGGACGGCTCCCGACCCGGAAGCCAAACACACCTGCACATCCGACTGGTCCCCTGATCCGGTCGTGCTTCTGGAAGTCTGTGTGGGTCGAGCCCCTGATGCCGTAGGCGGAATCGGAGGGGTAACGAACGGATTACCGCGGTGCAGGAGGGTGTGGTGTCGGCTGTGGCATGTGAAACAGCTATGGGCACTCGTGCAGTCCCGCTGTTGGTGCCCTCGGGCAAAACAGTTGAGACATTGCTGCTTCCTTTTGATGTAATCAGAGCGCCCATTTACATCCATGTCCAGGAAGCGCGGACATAAGCGAATGGGATGGTTCTCCCTCGAACAGAGATCGCAACCCTTCTGGCTCGGAACTACTCGAGTCTCGTACGAATTGATCCTCCGAGCTGAAGTGGGGGCGGGTACCGACCGTGGAGGAACTTGCCCGGAGCCATTAGGCTTGACGTCCTCTATGGCCTCCAGATTTCGATGACGCTCTGTCAGGAAGTTATCCAACTCCTTCCATGTTGGAATTTTGGCCTTGTTGTGTACGGATTGCTCCCACATAGGAAGTGTGACTTTGGGGAGCTTTGAGGTAATCATAAATACCAGGAGACAGTCCCAAGCCTCAACATTGATAGACGACATCTCTTGAGCTGTCAGACAACTCTGAATGGTGGCTTGGAGCTCCTTCAGCGCGACTCCGTACTCTTGAGGCACAGCCTGGATGTTGAAAAGGATCTTCAACTGGCTTTTGACCAATAGCCGCCGGTTCTCAAAGCGGTCAGTGAGGCTTTGCCACGCCGCGACAAACCCCTCATGGGTAAGCGGAGCCTTGGAAACAATGGCGTGTGCGTCACCACTTGTTTTGGATAGCAAGTGGAACAACTTTTCTACCGGAGTGAGCCGCGAGTTCTGGATGTAAATCGCCGTGAACAAGTCTCTGAAGGTGGGCCACCGAAGATAATCACCGGCAAAGACATCGGTGTTCACTGGCGGTAACCGGCAGCCTGTCGACAGGGGCGTGAGAACATTGGCGAAAGCCTGAGTGGACTGAGAGGCAATTTTTTGCCGAAGCTGGGCAGTACACCTCGAATAGACGGAGTAACAGTAGCTGTACTTTGATTCCAGCACTGTCGAGGTGGCCATACTATCGTCGGATATGGCTAGCAAGTCGGAGCAGCTCTCGTAGGTCTTTTCTACCTTCTCCCACAGGGCCCGAATTTGGTTCCGATGGACAACATGTATTGGGAGCATTCCATTTCAGGGGCGCCCAGAGTGTTTATGTTGGCCTCAAATTGACTGATCCGATCTGTTGTGGCGATAAACTTTTTTAACGCCACTTCGACCGCACTTTGAGCCATTTTAGCCACGCAGCGGGTCTGCCTTTGTGAAGGACCGGGGATCGTATCGACGGACTCGTCGCTGGTTGCCCTCAGTATGGCCCTGGTTGCCTTCGGCTTTAAAAGCGGCGTCCGCGGAGATGCGGATTTAGATCTGTCCAGACGAATGGATGGGATAGGACGCGGGTTCTTTTCGTCTCCCGTAGACATTTTCAGAATAAAGTTCGCCGGTCAGCGCGGGTCAACTGACTCGCGCAATTATTGCCCCGTACGAAGCGGTGGCCGGTCACACTAATGTGCTGAGAACGGCGAGATCGCGGAATAAATGCACTCACAAGAAACTAGCTGGCAACTCGGCTCAGACGTCGAAAGGACAGTCGTGTGCGGCACGACCCGTATGTGGAGGACAAAGAAACGGCAAGAACCCAAAAAAAACCCAAAGGGAAAAGCGGTTTGATGTGATTGCAGGCGGATGGTGCCTGATGCGGAGTAGAAACAGTGTTGAAGACACGGAAAATAAAAAGGTATCGGAAGGTCCGTGCTCGTTCAGAAACAGGTGGATGACAATCAATATGTGTAAAATTATGTATGTGTAGAAATATATGACACGTACGTATATATGGTATCCTTAACTGACTCGGATTTAGAGGGGCCTTCGAATAGCTGAATTTTTGTTTTTTGCAAAAAGCATAATTATTTAGGTGTTTATGGGTATAATCGCATCCTCAATAATTTTTGAAATTAAATGATGCGGAGCCGGGAAGGTGGAATTGACCTTGGCTTGAATTTGACACCAAAAAAAATTAAATAGATAGATAAATAAATACCTAATAATAATTAACCTTCTTTTCTGGCGAATTGTTGTCGAATTTAATTATTCTGGAGCCGGAAAGGTGGAATTGCAGCCTTGGCTTCTTGTTCGGACGGAGAACTAATAATTAAATAACTAATAATTTTCTAATTCTATTATTATGTGGCCGGAAAAGTGGAATAAAAACTTCGGCTGCTTCCCGATCGAAAAAATGAATAATTAAATACTTTGCAATATTTGTTTTTTTTTATTATTAAATAGATAGATACATAAATACCTAATAATAATTAACCTTTTTTTCTTGCTAATTGTTGTCGGAGCGGGAAAGAGTTCACTGGGTTACGCCGACGGTAAAGCAGTGCGTAAGTCACCAAAGACCAAAGCGGTAAAACGTAAAGCGTAAATGTTAATCGCTGCCGCAGCCCCCTGTTTTGTTTGTCGCTGGCTCTCAATAAAAGGGTTTCGCTGCCGGAGCGGCTAGATCGAAGATCCGCCTAGAAGACCAAGATTTAAGTTTTTCAAATGGCATACAACTCCCGGAAAATTCCTACCCGACGTAAGTCGATTCACAAGCGCCGAAATATCAAAAAGGTGTTTCTTAGATGGCTTAAAATTGTCCGATTTTCCCATTAATTTAGGGGAAAATTCACACGTAATAGCTAAGCGAGGTAAGAATGAATTTTTGCTGCACGTGCCGGTTATCATTTGATTTTTGTATAATATAGAAAAAAAAGCGTAGTTAGCTCGGTACCGATCTCAAATAGAATGAGAGAAAAGTTAAACCGGAAACGGTGCCGAGAAATTAAGCTCAACTTGACAGAGCCACGTTTTTATCTTCATGATAGCTGCATTGGCCTTCTCCTTCTCCTCCTTCGCAACCACGAACACGGCTATGTCGTTGGCAAAACCAACGACGGTGGTATTGCCGGGCATCGGGAGCCGTAGGACACCATCATACATGGTGTTCCAGAGCAGGGGCCCCAGCACGGAGCCCTGCGGGACGCCGGCTGAGACTTCGTATACTCTGGAACCCAAGTCTGTGTCGACGGTGAGCACCCTCTCGCTGAAGTGGCTCCTCACTATCTCCAGCAGGTACCCAGGGATACTTAGAGCAGCCAGAGCCTCCAGCGTGCGGGTCCAGCTTGCGGTATTAAAGGCGTTCCTTATATCTCGCTCCTATCAGCTTCTCGAACACCTTGCCAGTGGTGTCGGTGAGACAGATCGGTCTGTAAGACGATGGCTCTCCGGGAGGCTTGCACGGCTTGGCGAGCAGCAGCAGCAGCTTCTGCCTCTTCCACCTTTCGGGGAAAATCCCCTCTGCAAGGCACTTTGCGTAGAGCGATGCATACTCCTTTGGGTGAAGTGCTACAGCCAGTTTCAGTGCTCTGTTGGGCACGGCGTCCGGGCCTGGCGCCTTCTTGGGGCGGACTGCCCTTCCCACCCTGGTCACCTCCTCCTCCGTGATCACGCAGGCTTCGTTTGGGCGCTCCACATTTGGCTGCATGCTCATCGGCTCTCCTCTCGGGAACAGTGCTTGCACGATGCCGTCCAGGGCTGCTGGGTCCGAAGGAGCTGAACTGCTCGCTCTCAGCCCCTGACCACCATCCTGTAGGCACCATACCAGGGGTCATTTTCCGCCTCGTCGCAGAGCCACAGAAAACATTCCCGCTTCGCATCCCTTATGGCCGACTGAGGGCTTTTCTCCCGATTTTGTATGCCGCGCTGCGCTTGGCAACTCGCGCTGTGCCGCGCGCTCAGGTGAGCTTTTGCCGGGCCTGCAGGCACAAATACCGAAGTTCTGCTATCGCGTCGCTCCACCAGACGACTGGCCGCTGGTTCATCCTGCGCGTCCCCCTAAGCCGCATACTCTGGTCGCACGCGTGCTCCAAGAGCGCTGCTATTCGGTCGGCCGTTATGCTGTCTCCGCCGGCCTCTTGGGCTGTCACGCCCTCTAGCGCTCTTGCAAAAGCCTGCGTGCACAGCGTGTCCGGCCGGTACGCCTTGCTCGGAAGCTGCCCCCCGCTTATGTCTCCCGCCGACTCGCCTACTGCACAGAGGATAGCCTCGTGGTCACTTCCTGTGTAGGCGTCACTAATTCCCCATATGGCATATTGGGAAATCGCGGTGCTCATCAGCGTCAAGTCGATAAACGAGGCTGCTCCAGCTCTGACGAAGGTGTGCCGCAATCCGTCGTTTAGCAGCACTACGTCCGTTAAGGCAAACGCCTCCAAGAGAGGGTGTGTTGGAATGTGAGGTAGGGCCTCCAGGATCCTTGCCCTAGCCGTGGGGGTTCCCACGGGTGGATTTCCACTTTTGTGGCTGCCACCTGGAGTAATTTCGTTTATATCAGACATTCCAGTTTTGATTGCATTGTCACCCAATGCTAGGCTGCATTTTATACCTTCTGCCAGGTTCCTAGTGCTGCCGGCCACTGTGGCTCAGACGCAGACCACGCAGCCGCCCATTGTGAGCAGACGCTCCGTTTCATCCCGCAGTTTATACCTTCTGCCAGGTTTGTAGTCGCTGTTTACTACTGTAGCTCATATTCGGACCGCGCAGCCGCCCGGTGCGGACAGACGCTGCGCGGATCGGTTCTTTCTTCCTCGTAGCATCCCTCTACTAAAGCTGGATTTTCATCCAGGTTACCCAGCGGGTTTCCCGGCGTGCTTTGAGCCGTGCGGAGCCTCCATCGCTGGCCGGAAATTTCCTTCCGGCTTGGCTGTGATGGGGGTTATACCGCCCCGTCCCGGTCGCCAGAGCCACCGTTTCCGGTGTACCGCCTCGGCGGCAGGGATGACAGTCGGTCCGGTCCTTGACCATTTTACACCAGTCGGCCCCGCTGGCTTGCCTGAGACTCGTTGCCGAGCGGATAATCCGCATCCTGGCAAGGAGTGCCCGGGATTTTATTCTACAATTTTATGAAGCAGCCGTTGACTGTTGACTGTGACTGCTAATAGCTCAGAGCTTTTGTCACTGCGAGGAGGGAGCCGCTCCTCTAAGGGACGGTTATTGCAGCGCTGCCAGACCCACCTATGCAGCCGTTACACAGCACTGGACCTCTGTTTCGCAGCACTGGGTCACAGCTGAGCTCAGCTGGCATGACCGGCACAAAGAAGTGGGGGCGTCCACATTGGCCCACAGCAATAGAAAGCGGAATTGGAAGAGAAAGCGAAAGAGAAAGTTTCGGGGACGAAAGGAACCCCGCTTACCCCTGTCCATCGCCTCTCTCGCCGGGTCAGCGGATCGGATAAGGGCCAGATAGGAGCCCTTCGCGGGCCTCTGGAGCCAGACCTCGTCGGGTGAGTCCTGGTGCTTACCCTCCCGAGGCATCCTCGCCACTACTCGCTCTTTTTATTCACAGGACAACGTCTTAACGAGGGTTGTCGGCGGAGCTCCCCGACATCTAGAAACTTCCCCCGTCTGTGGAAATTTTTTTGCGGCACCAGGGCCCCCCTTCTCATTTTGGTCCTTCGAGCCGGATTTTTGTTGTGGATTCTCTACCAGCAGTTCCCGGCATTGGTTCGCCAAAAGATAAGTACGACATTTCTCCGTCTTCGTCTCGCTGCCTAGTTTTTCGACACAAGGGCAGTAATTTCTATTCTACTTCGCCTTCAATCTGAAAAATTTTCCATCCGTCTTCGTTTTGTGTGCGCCATATTCCTCGCCGTTTTCGGTTTCCCCGTTATTCATTCGCTTGCCAACGGTCGAGGCATATGTGCATCCATACATCCACACATACATACATACATACATACACTCATGGCATGAACATGAACATATACATTCATAAATATACATACATATACATGTGCAATTGAAATTCTATTTCAGTATAAATTGGATAGTTGTGTACTCACCAAGAAGTGTGGTGAACTCCCACTTGTTAAGAAAATCCTCCAATTGTCCGACTTCTCCTCACTATTACTCATTTTTAAGTTCACAACGTTTCACCTGGTTTTTGCTTTTTTTCACTTCTTACTTTTTAGTTTACTTGATCGCTTGTATTACCGTAGTATTTAGAGCTCGAAAAAGCTTTTGAATGGCTTGTATAGCGCTCCCACGATCAGTTATGAGCTTTGAAACTTAACCTGTTTGTAGTCCGTATTTAAGTATTTAAAAGAGAGATATATCTTTGTTAATAATAATAATAACTTTTGTTTCTTTTAAAGTAAGGTTTGTTCTCAATATAAATTGGATGTTCGTGACCTGACTTCCCATATATAGCCAAAAAGTGTGTTACAAAATGTAAGTGGCTTTGGGAAAAATGGCTTTTAAGCTGTTAACTAACTTTATTGGACTATTACAAACTTTATTCAATCGTACTCAAGCTAATTTTAGTATTTATGTAAAGTGTCAGTCCTTGTGGTGTGAAAATATTCAAAATGATGACCAACAACGTCCAACTCTTGAGTCTATTGCATTTTTTAGGTGAAATGTAAGCTTTTCCTTTTTTCCATGTGGGTTGGCGAAAATGTCCTATCAAAAAATTTTACAAAAATAAATAATGATTCCGATTCTAAATCAGTGTAAATTCTATAAATTATATATTTACGAAAGCTTAAAACTAAAACAATTAAACTGACACTTTAGTAATCACTCATTTGCACTGTATTTAAATGTATTTTTTTCAACATTTGTGTGGGAGCTATAGGAAATAACAGTCGTTGCACGAATAATTTCGGTGGATTTACGTAACATAGGTTAAAAACTGTAAGTGCATAGTTTCATTAAAATATCTATTTACGCGATATTTGCTCGAATTATTAATAAAATTCTGATAGAAAGGCCATTGGGCCCACTGTGAGACGGACAGGAATATTATATATTATATATAAAATATGAAGAATATATACCAGATATATATACCAGATATGTGTAACGGTCTACCGTCCTAGTTCCCCAGATAGCTCAGGGACGGCCAGAGTAGGCCTAGTAGCCCAAGTGGTAGCTGTAAGAAAGGTTCCCCGGTTCCCAGTAAGAACAGTGGAGAGAATTCGGTTGACTTAAGTAGGCTTCTTTTACAGAGTTCAGATACATGAGCTCGGATCTCGGGTACGCCGCTTCGTGGGGCGTGGGAGCTTTTCAGCGTCAGTCGTCGGCGGGCTGGGGCACCCAGTCCAAAGAGAGCGAGGGACCCGGGAGCCTGCAGAGAAAAAGAAAAGAGAAAAAGGTGGGGGACTCGAAAGTTTTCCCTAGAGAAGTGTGGACTCGGAAGTCTTCGATAGGCGAGAGAATGTCTGGACTCGAAAGTCTTCGGAGAGAAAATGGTTGGACTCGAAAGTCTTCAGAGAGAAAGAGAGAGAGAGAGAGAGAGAATTTGTTGGACTCGAAAGTCTTCAGAGGGAGAGAATTCGGCAAGCCGAATTCGATGCCGCGACTCAAAAGTCTTTCGACAATTTATTGCAACCCAAATCAAAAGTGACTTTGGCTGCTGACTACTGGAAGTGGCTTACCGCTTCCGATCGCTGTCGGATGCTAAGTGATTTCCTATGGCCAGCGGCCCGCCTTATAAAAGGCCTGGCGGGTCCCAGTGTGCCCGCCGCGATCGGCTTCTTCCTCGCCCAGTGTGCCCCTGGCCGTTAGTGTGGCCCTTTCTTGGCGCGCGCCTTTTCTTTTCTTTATTTTCTTTCTATTTCCTTTATTGTGCGCGGCACGCGTCACACATTTCGTTTGGTCCCTCTCTGTTATCTGGGCAATCATTGTTTTGATTGTTTGGTTTGTCCGTTCTGTCGGGTTTTCCTGCGGTGTACAGGTTGCCGTAAATTGTTTTATACACCATTGCTCCATCGCTTGTTTTGTCTTCCTTCGCGTGAACTGGACCCCGTTGTCAGATACCAGAACCTTCGGCGCTCTGAATCTCGCAAGTATCCGCTCCCGAAACACCTTTAGGAATGACTGCGCCGTCGCCTGCCGGATTGCTGCCAACACCACCCACCTTGAGTACTTATCGACCATTACCAGCAACACCGAGTTTCCACGTCGTACGTGGCAGTGGTCCCACAAAGTCGACGCATACTGTCTCCCACGGTGCTTTCGCCACTTGCGTCAGCATTTTCTCGGCTGCTTTTTGTTGCGAGACCTTGTATTTTTGGCAACTGTCGCACTGTCTTACAAACTTCTTTGTGTCCCTGGTTAATCCCGGCCAAAAATACCTTACTTTTATTCTTTTTATTGTTTTGAATATTCCAAGGTGCCCCGCTTCCGCTGCGCTGTAGTTTTCCCTCATAATCTGCGGAATCTCGCCCGCTGTCGCGCACAGCTTCCACCGGTGCTGATCTCTCCCCTGTTCACTTCGTTTATATAACCGACATCTGGTACTCCTCGCTATGTGGCTCTTTTCGCAGCTCCTGGTGTCTTAATGCTTTGATATCTACACGCGGCAATTCGATAGGGCATCCGCTACCACATTGAGTTTCCCCTTCATGTACTGCACATCGAACTGGTACGGTTGTAAACCCAGCGCCCACCTGGCGACTCTTCCTGCAGGGCTTTTGATCGAGTTCAGCCATCTCAGTGCCATATGTTTCGTCACCACTGTAAAGGGATATCCCTCCAGGTACATATTGTACTTATCGACGCCCCAATAAATGGCCAGGCACTCCTTTTCCGCCGCGCTGTATTTCTGCTCTGTCTTACTCAACCTCCGGCTTGCGAACGAGATTACATGCTCCCCGTCCTCCGTCTCCTGCGTCAGGACTGCCCCCATTCCGAAATCGCTCGCATCTGTTTGCAACTTGAACCGTTTTGAGAAGTTCGGACATGCCAAAACCGGTCCCTGTGTTAGGCTCCCCTTTAAGCCGTCGAACGCGCGTTGGTGTTTCTCGGTCCATTCGAATTTCTGCCCCTTCAGCTCCTGCAACGGTCCGGCTCGTTCTGTTAAGTTCAGCACGAACCGTCTATACCACGAGGCCATCCCCAAGAAACTGTGCACTTCTTTCGTGAACATAGGTGCTGGTAGTTCCGGAATCGCTGCCACCTATAGTTCGAATGACCTGGTTGCTGACGACGCGCCCAATGTATTTCAGCTCGTCTTGGAAGAAGTGGCATTTATCCGGGTTTATTCGTAGGTTCGCCCTTTGCAGCCTTTTAAATACCTCCTGTAATCGCTGTATGTTCTCCTCCTTAGTCCGCCCCATCATGATGATGTCGTCTAAGTACGCAAAGGCATGGGGCTGCATTTCTGGCCCAATGATTGTGTCCAATGCTCGTTGGAATGTTGCAAAGGCCGTAGTGAGCCTAAACGGCATCACTTTTCCTTGGAACAGTCCTCGCCCTGGTACCGTGCATGCCGTATATTGTTTGCTATCCTGGTACATTGGGATTTGCCAGTATCCTGTCTTAAGGTCTATAGTGAAAAGTACATTAACACTCCCGAAGTTGGTCCAGGATGAAGTTCATCCGCGGTACTGGATATGCGTCCTTCTCGGTATTGTCGTTTAGTAACCAATAATCAATACACATCCGCCACTCGTTGTTCTTTTTCCTGACCAGTACCACGGGTGCACTATATGGGCTCCTTGACCTTTCTATAAGTAACGCATTCACCTGCTCATCAATAATTGCCTGCTGCTTTGGATTTCTTGGGTAGTACCTCTACTTGATTGGCGTATCATCTGTTAAGTATATCTTGTGTGTCGCGGCGTTACTGACCCCCTGCATCCTCTCGTCATCATGAACGACGTCTCGATCCGTGCTCCTCCGAACCTGATCTCGGCGTGAAACTCTCCTATCGCCTGCTGCTCATCCCGTTGGCGAGTGTTATTTCCGCCCGGTCTCCCCTCCATCTCCCGGAGATCCTGGTACGAGTTCTTGCTGATCGCGCTCCGTGATGCTCCCGTATGTATGACCCCCTTTACTGTTCTCTCTCCCAATCCGATTCTCGCCACGAGTTGGAATCTGTCACACGTTAAATCGTCTCTCGGGTGTGGCATTTGGTGTGTGGCCTGAGCCGCCAGTTTTAATTGCTCAGGCCTTACGCGTTTCCCGTCGGCGCCCTACAGCATTGGGTAGTCCTTATTCCGTTCATCCCACAGACCCAACAATAGCCTCGGTGGATTACCACCATTGCGTGCTGCGTGACACGTGCCCCCGCATCTGAAGCACATCTCTTATTTTATCTGTTGTTGCTGTACCGTTCGTATTGCGCCCTCCGTGGATTCAATTTCTTCCACCTCCTCTGCCAGTTTTAAGAACTCCGTTAACGTGTTAAATCCGTTCCTCGGGGTGTACAATTTTATTTCGCTCCTGCAATTCTTATACACCCTGTCCAATTTCTCACTCTCGGAAAGCTTCGTGAAACGAATTAACTTTCGTAATTCGGTAGCATACTCCCTTACTGGTTCGTTCTCTGGTTGCCGCATTTGGGAGATCTGTTGTTCTAACAGTTCCTCGTACCTCGGTGGCAGGAAGTACTCTCGCAGCTCCTCTTTCAATTGGTCCCAGGTTCTGATCTCGATCAGCGTTGTGTTCCACCAATCAGCTGCGAGTCCCTCGAGGATGAATGGCATGGTTTGGATCAACTGATTCCATTGCCGTCCCGTACCCCTTCGCCCACTGTTCTATCTTTTTCAAGAACTCCAGTGGGTTTCTTGTTCCTTGTAATGAAGTGGGCGGAGGAGTAATCCCAAGACCAAGAAAATAGGAGGTACTCGTAAAAATCGGCTTCACGCAATTTATTGGCACAATCTTCTTACTAAGACTAACTTACAAACTAAGAACTGAGGAGCCCGGGACCGCGGAGTGGTGGGTTCCCCTGAGAGCGGGAGAGTCCAGGAGAGCCGAGTTGGTCCGTGAACGGAAATAAATTTAAGATGGGACTTGCCCCGGAAAGGGGGGTCTTTTCTGCCAAGTGCTTCAGTTCTTGGCCGTATGCTCGACGCTGCGCAATGGAAATCAGCGCTCGCTCTGCCTCTCGGATTTCTTCACTTGTGGGCCGTGAAGTAGAGGCAGCGACTAAGGCAGCGACTAAGGAAACGCCGAACATACGCCAGGACTCGCAGTGCTTTGTCCAGCTTGGAGAAACGTTCTAGAAACTCGTCAGAGGGGACCTGGCTGAAATGCACTTTCACCGCGCGCTGCTCGAGCTCTGTATTCGGCTGCACATCGCTTTGCGCTGGCCACAGCTCTTGCGGCCCTTGCAGCCACTCTGGCCCGTGCCACCAAAGTTGACTATCCGCTAACTCGAGTAGGGACACGCCTCGACTAGCTAAATCGGCGGAATTTTGTTCGGATCGAACGTGTGCCCAGCAGTCGACTGGTATTGCCTGGGTGATCTTGGCCACTCTGTTGGCTACAAACGTGGTCGAGTTGCACGCCGGCTTCCGTAACCAGGCCAGAACGATTGTCGAATCGGTCCAGCAGCGTATGTCGGAACTTGGTGTAGGCATATGGGGAAGAATAGCCGTCACCATTTCGTCTAACAGCACGGCGCCACATAGTTCTAGGCGTGGAAGTGATACGGTCTTTACTGGAGCGACTCGTGTCTTGGATGTGAGGCGGTTAGAAAGGATTTTCTGACCCACCTCGACACGCACGTAGATCGCCGCTCCAAAAGCTGTTTGGGACGCATCGCAGGACCAATGATACGCCACTTTGATTTCAGGCTGAAAACAGACCCATCTCGGAACGCGGATCTGGTTGAGGTCGGAATACTCATGGAGAAACGCCTGCCACCTCTGACTCATTTCGCTGGGAAGCTTATCATCCCAGCTTAAATCTTGTAGCCAAATCTCCTGCATGAACAATTTGGAACGTCTTATAAGCGGAGCGAGCCATCGGGCTTTATCGAATAACCTCGCGATTTGCGATAACACCTAGCGCTTTGTTTATGAGGGTTCTACCACTATATCAAGTGGCAAAAAATAGAATTCGTCGGACTTAGCCCTCCATCGAATCCCGAGTGTTTTGGCCGTGGATTTCGGTATCGATATCGAGAAACTCGCTATGAAGGAGGTGTTTGGCTGGAATATTTTTTAGTATGCTCGTGGTTTGAAGCCCACTTTCTCAAAGCTAAACCAGCAGAGCTAAAAGCTGCTTGTAGCGCTTGGAACGGACTATGGGCCTCAGTGATGGAATTTGCCCCTGCCAGAACGTCATCGACATACATATAATATGTTCTTGGATAATAAGCTGGATTTCAGAAACGCCGGTGTATGATCTAACGGTATATCTTTGTAATGTCCGCGCTGAACTTATATTAAAAATACCGCCATTTCAGAATCGGAATGGTCAGATCGGACTGCAGTACTGGACCAGCATAAAGAATATCACTTGAGCTGGTTCCATTCGCAGATGGACTGGAGGCGTTAAATACAACGCGAAGCTTTTTCGTAGTACCTTCGGGCTTGATTACCGTGGGATGTGGAAGATAGTACGTTGGGGAACTATGAGTCGATGGAACTTCGTGCATATGACCCAGAAAAAGGAAAGTCTCTTTTTAAACGATTCTCGTTTTGAAGAAACTGAGCTAACGCAATGGACCTTGAATATCCTAAATCGGACCCCGAGTTTTCAGGGTCGCAGAATAGGAGCGTAACCACGTACCTCCCGCTTGCGTCTCTCTTGGTAGTCTGGAGGAAGTTCCTTTCGCAATAAGAATAAGAATAAGAAAAGAGTCACTTTTACCATCTGGACTGGTAGATCCACCACCTCCCAGAACTTGCTGAGAAGCGAGTCTAAGGAATCTTCATTTTTGTGGTGTACTTAAGTCGTGAAGGATGCGACTCTATTGGCCTTAGTATTGGAAATCGGGCCGGTAAGTAC
>VNJN01003197.1:0-16034 GCA_008042485.1 Drosophila mayri | reverse complement strand
CCTCTCTGCTCTTTTCTCCACAGGCTCCCGGGCCCACTACTGACCGATTGGGGCATCCCGAAGCATCGACGACTTCCGGGCCAAACTGATCGTCGAAACGTCGACGTGCCCAATCGCCCAATTTTGGTTATGACTAAAATTTAAATTTTTACTAGAATTTTGAATTATATCACGTGTATGGCTTGTTTCTGCGGTAAAAATGGAGGGACTATTAGATTTATAAGTATTTATTAGACCCTTTCTTTTTATTAACTAATTGATTATTCATTTCCTTACAAGAATCTCCACCCACTACTATGTTATCTTCAAATATATGTAATAATAGAGAATATGTATTTGCATTCAAAATGCGCCAAATTGATAGTCAAGGTCCTCATAATCCAGCATATTTAGATTTTGTTGATCTCAAAACAATATTTTTTGGTATGAATGACTTACGAATAAAACTTACCAGGCTACCGGTATCAAATAGACTTACTACAGCAATATATTTTCCCTTTTCACCTCGCAATCCTTAAATTCCATTTTGTTGCACCGCATCCAAGTCCTCCGATCCGGATTCTTCCTTATCCTGCAATAGGGGCCGTCTGAGTTGTCGCCTTTCGCTTGGGACATTGCTGATATTTATTGTCCACGCCGAAACACTTGAAACAGGCCCCATCCGGTCTCTTGAGTCGTCCACACCCTCTAGCCATGTGTCCCATCTGCCGAATTATAACAACGAACGCCTTCAGAAATTGGCGAGCGGACGTGAGGCACCTTAATTTGCTCCTCCGCCTTTTGGGTTTGCGCCAGTATCTTCTTCATTTTGTCGTAGATCATAATTTCCTTCAGCAGCTCGTCCAATGAACTGCAATAGGGCATTGCTGATGCGTCTCCAGATTTGTTTCCCAAGTCTTCCACAATATCTTCTGGTGCGAGCTCAACTTGTCGCGCAAGGCCGCACATAGCAAAAAAATACTGCAGCGCACTTTCATCCTGTGATTACTTCCTGGCCTCCAGTCGTTTAAGCACATCGAATGCATTCACATTGAGGTCAAAAACAGCTACTAATTTCGCTTGCAGTCCCGGCCAAGTTAAAGCCACCGTTTTGTTCATAAACAGGTCCCGTTAGCAAACGTTTGGCAAAAATAAAACGATTTTTCTCCGCTAAGTTATATACATCCATTATCTTTGTAAACTCGTCGATCCAACGCATCACAGGGTATCCATTGTCTCCAGAAAACGGTTAAATTAGGACTTCCAAATCACTCATCTCAATGTTTCCTTTCAAAGCTGATTTCTTCTGGCTCAACTCGTTTTTTAAATCAGCCACATCAGCCGTTTGCGTACGGCTCCTCAAGTTGCTGTATATGTAAAATCTTTGCCTTTACGTCCGCCATCGCTCTACACGTAGTTAATAAATAGTGGCGTCTTCCCCAAAAAACAATTTTTTTTGCTTCAGTATAGCTTTTAGTGCTTTTTCAGGATATCACTATAGTTCATAGCCAATGTTTTCACTTTTATTCGGGCCTTTACCCCATACCTAATATGTAAATTCTTTATTTCCTTAATTTTTCTTTATTAGCGTGTCTCTCTGGCCTCTTTCTCGTTAATAGTGATCACACTTCCTTGATCGAGCACCATCGATCAGTATCATGTTATTATCGATAATTACATTCGATAGTTCCTTTATGTTACCTTATATTTAGCTTATATCAAATAATTATACTATTTACAATATTAACAATATTAAAATAAATTAAATAAAATATATATATAAAAATCTAAAACTATATATATAAAATAAATATAATATATAATCAAAAACTATTAAATATATATAAACAAAAAAAACTTAGAACTATATATATTATACATAAATAAATAAAATAAACTATATATATACAAAACTAAAACATATACATACATAATATAAAACCCACGCTAAAACCACCCCGGTGGACACAACAAAAAAAAAAAAACAACGGTGATACCAACAACCACAACATTGCATCCTCGAGTGCATCCATCATCCGACCCACTTCACCAGCAGCCATAACCCCCTAAGCTACCCGTCGATCATGGAGGGAGAACAACAGAGTCCTGGTGAGTACGTTCCTCGTAGGTTTAAGAATCCGGGGGTCTCAGTTCACTGGATTTATCACCGGCTTAAGGGAAAACTCTTGGCATTCGCGGCCGAATTCGGGTTTTCCTCGGAGGGAACAGTTAAGGAGTTACGGAGGAACTTCGCCACGTTGGTGAGAGAATCCGACCGGCCCCAAGAGGTCTGGACGCGGCTCGCAGATCTGGAGAGGCAGTTTCCAGCTCGAGCTGCGAGTCCCGCGCCGTCAGGTGACGAGAAAATCCCCCCGAAGAGTCTTTCTGTCCCCCGCGACCCTGCGACCGCGTCAGTCGTCTCCCCGCGTCCCGCGCGCTCCGCACACCAAATATTATGTACACTAGCCCCACGCCTCCTGAAGCGCCTCGGGACGCTAGAAAGAAGTCCCCCTGCGTTTATGGAACAGGTCGAGAGTCGTGCGCTAGAAATGGTTTCAGACTAGCTGCCTCCAAGGGGCCGACTGGACTACCTTCCAGCGAGAATGTTTGAAAACGAGTCCAAACCCAGCCGCAGGGAGGGGTAAACGGGCCCGGTCCGCATGACTGACGGAGTCCGTCGGGGGACAACGCTACTTCGAACTACCGCAATTAAAAGTCGAGAGAGGGAGGATTTTTTTTTTGTTATGTGTAAGTGTGCTGCTATACTTATTAAGCTATTTATATATTTTTATTTAAAAATTTTAAGTAAAGGATTATGAGAAATATTATTTAAAAATTAGTTTATAAGCCGGGGGGCAGCTCCCGAGTTGTGACCCTCTTCAAGCATCTCCGTGTCCTTGTCCTGGCAATCTCTCTGGCCAGCGCGTTTGTGTGTCTTCAGAGCCTGGATCTGCGGCTGGCAGCTAAGGTGTTCACGGCGTCTCCGATTGCAGGGACTTGCAATTCCCTGCGTATGTCGGCATTTCTTATGTACCACTCCGCTCCAGCGATACGTCTAAGAAATTTCGCCTGAAACCCTTGAATTCTATTCAATAAAACCCAACACGGAGAACTACAACACGAAGGGACACGAACCCAAGAACTACAACACGTAGAGACACGAACCCGATAACCACAACACATGGAGCCCTTGCACGGAAGAAACGCCGACATAGGGTAACGAGACCCCAAACTACCGACGGCTGTAGCCTTCCCAGAGAGAGACCCCGGTGGATTTGCCATCGGGAAACCCACAAGAGAACCTGCGTGGTCATGACCGGGGAAGCGAAGACGATCCCCGAATACGCATGTTTCTCGAGGAACAACGCGGTTTGAGGGGATGACGGTGGTAGCAAACGCCGAGCCCCGAATCACCATGCGTGATGACCGGCCGATTAAGCAGCGCAACTACCCCAAAAGCCCGGCGATGTAGCAGATCATTGACGAGCAGGTCGACGCCCTGCTCGAGCAAAAGTGAATTGAGCCGTCGCACAGCCCGTATAGCGCCCCGCTGGTATTAGTGCGGAAGAAGACGGGCAAATGGCGGATGTGTGTGGATTACCGGGAGCGAATTTCGAAATCCGTTCCGGATGCGTACCAGTTGCCGCGTATTAACCACATCCTGGAACGACTGAGGAACGCAAAATACATCTCCACGCTGGACCTTCGCAATGGGTATTGGCAGATCCCTATGGAACGGGAGAGCCGAGCATGCACGGCATTTACCGTGCCTGGGCGCGGCCTCTTCCAATGGCGGGTCATGCCCTTCGGCCTACATTCGGACCCAGCCACCTTCCAGCGCGCTCTAGACAGCGTAATAGGGCCAGAACTGGACCCCTATGCATTCGCCTACCTCGACGATATCTTCGTGGTGGGGTCCAGCGTGGAAAAACATATGATCAACTTAGGCCGGGTCTTCAAACGGCTCCGACGGCCAATCTACGGATTAATCAGGAGAAGTGCGCGTTCTTCAATATAAAGATCGCTTATCTGGGCCACGTCATCAGCGATCGCGGCATCCATACGCACTCAGATAAGGTGACTGCGGTTCGGAACCTGAGCCCCCCAACCAACTTAAGGGAACTCTGGCGCAGTCTCGAGATGGCATCGTAGTACCGAAGGTTTGTCCCCAACTTCGCGGCGGTCGTGCAACAGATGACAAACAGGAAGAACCAGCGGTGGAGATGAGAGCCAGAGCAACAGGAGTCTTTCGACCTGCTCAAGAGGATCTTGACGGACACGCTAGTATTAGCGTGCCCGGACATCTCCGCAAAAATGACGCTGCAGACGGACGCAAGCAACTTCGGCCTCTGCGCGGATTTCGTGGGACCCTTACCGCGATCCAAGGATAGCAACACTATGCTGCTGGTGTTCCTGAACCAAATGGGTAGAGCTAGTGCCATTGCGCAAGGCCACCACCCAGACGCTGATCCGAGCGTTCCGCAAGCGAATCCTAGGCCTCTTCGGGGCCCCTAGGAAGATGGTATGCGACAATGGTACGCAATACGCAACAAGACGGTGAAAACCACGACCTCTCAATATGTGGGAATAGAAAAAAGGAACTGGGACAGCCTGTTACCAGAACTCACGGTAGCCGTGAACACCAACGTGTCGGAGACCACCGGATACAGCCTGGCATTCCTGGTGCAAGGAAGAAAGCCACGCCTCCACGGTGTCTGGTACGACCCGGTGACGCCAGGAACGGGAATCCCGGCCCAAACTCCCACGTCAAAGCAGGAAAGGATGCCGGAAATCTTCCAAATTGTGAAGCTAAACCAGCAGAAGGCCAGCCAGGAACAGCGCCGGCATCCCGGCGCAAATTCCAACACAAAATCAGGAAAGGATGCGGGAAATCATCCAAATTGTGAAGCTGAACTAGCAGAAGACCAGCCAGGAACAGCGCCGGCATTACAACCTGCGGCGCCGCGTGTGGAAGCCCCCAGTGGGATCGCTGGTCCTCGTGCGACAGCACCACCTCTCAAAGGCCGCCGAGGGTTTCGCGGCCAATTAGCGCCCAACTACGACGGGCTCTACAAGGTGGCAGCATTCCCTCACCCAATGTGGCCCGGGTCCGGCTGCCGGGGCAACGGAAGGGTCGACTGTCCAACGTGGCCTACTTAAAGGCATATCACACCGCCGTTTGTCTAGGGGGGGTCTAGGGGATCCCAACGCCCCCTCCGGTCCACTTCAAATGGTCGGACGGGGAAATACCTAGCCGAATTCGCCCAAGGAGTTTGCCCCAGAAGGTCTTGTTGGACATATCGGAACCAACATCGGACCCACCATGATCAAAACGTCGAGGAAACTCCAAGGCAACGCACAGGACCCTTCAATGGCACCAGGGCCATCCCAGTCATTCCACATACCCCCCGACTCCCTCCCGACCTAAACATGGCCATTCCTGTCTACCAACCGCTCCTACCCCGTCTCCGCTCCTACCCTCCTCGCTCTTGATTTAAACACTAATCCACTTTTTCGATCACTCTGTAGAGTGCTGTAGCACCCCATGGAGTTCGTCATCCTGAACTCCAGCGAGGACGAGGAGCCCTGCCTACCTAGGCACTCAGGAGAAGCTACGGCCCATAGGGACCCCCGGCTACACGCTAATGCGGTGTACGCCGGGCGCTTCGCCGGGTCAGGCCCGCCGGGTCTGCACCAGCCGGGAGGGCTCGGGCGAAAGGTCCCTCACCCGAACCGCGCCGGACTAGGACATCAGCCCGACGGGCCGCGTCGCCCTTCACGATAAGCTCCGACAGCGAAGACGAGGACGCAGGACGAGGAGTCGGTGTCCAGCGACTTCGACGGTGAACCCCGGCAGCAGTTCCGCCGGAAGGAGGTGCCGATCCCGGAGGAGTGGGGAACGGATCCGCCCCGCCATGCCCGCGCCGTTAGGGCCGCCACGCCCTCCGAGGTCCGCCAGCCCGTCGCCTCGAAGGGCCCACAGCCAAACGCGCCGGCCAGCCAAAATGCTGGGGAAGGGACCGGCGAGTCACCAGCCCCACCAGCAACCGACGACCAGGGATCTAGGGAGCAACTGGTGAATCTCCCCGCTGGGTGGACCACCGACCCCCTGGGCGCCCGACCCGCCAGGCCCTCAGGCGGGACATGGAGGAAAAGGTGCGGCGGGGCCCGGAACGCTCGCTACCGGTTCCGTCGGACTACCACGAAGGGGACGTACCAAGTGACGGTGCTTGCCCCAGGGGAAGGGTGGCACGTACGTCTTGCCCCCAGGACTGACGAGCTCAGGACACAGGGGAACAGCGGCCCCTTTAGCATCTGCCCTGCCGTTGCCTCAGCCCCGCACCCTGGCCTCCGTGTGCCAACATCACTGCCCCCATCCGACAGACACCGCCACCGCCCGGCGATCGCCATACACCCTGCAGCCCGCAGACACCACCACCGCCGAAGAAAGAGACGTTCCATCGACGCTGGCCCGACGCTGGCCCCTTCACCACTCCGTTATGTTTAGCGGACTCCGTTATTGGAGTTGTTTACTCCTTACTATAAAAGGCAGCACGTGAGTGGAAAATTTCCTCTGTCATCTGGACGAAACCATCGGATCCACACGTGTGTCTCGCCGCGATCATCAGAGTTCGCCACGTGATTCAACCCCGCCACGTTGTGTAGAGTGCCGCCGCAAAGGGTGCACTAACCTTAAAAATTTCGATTTTTTGTTTAAATCGGGCGGTTTCGAGCGGAGCTCGAAAGGAGTGGTCGCGAACGGCAGGTCGACCGTCCCGCCAGGCCCCACATGTGTCGCTCGTGCCCACGAGCCCCAATAGGTTAGGTCATATAACCTAAAAAAAAAAACAACTATCGTTTTTCTCTCTCTCCTCTTCGCTGTGTTTCCGCCTATAAACTTTCATGCGACCCCCTCGTTACCGTCAAATGGCCTACCGTCCCGAGTCAAAATAAATAAAATATATAGGTAAAATCTAAAACTATATATATAATTAAATAAAGAATAGAGATAAAACCTAAAACTATTTATAGACATGAATAAAATAAATAAATCACAATCAAAACCTTTTCAACCAAGAAATAAATAAAACGAACATACAAAACTGAAACTCACACATACACGAAATAAAACCCACGCAAAAACCACCCCGCCCGGCAACCACCAATACCTGAGCATCCTCAAGGCCGGCACCAACCGGGTCATTTCACCAGGACCAGAACCGCCTAAGCTACCCGTCGATCACGGACGGAGAACAATAGAGTCCCGGTGAGTCCGTTCCTCGTAGGTTGAAGAATCCGCGATTTATCACCGGCTTAAGGGGGAACTTTTGCCATTCGCGGCCGAATTCGGGTTTTCCTCGGAGGGAACCGTTGAGCATTACTGATGAGCTCCGCAGCATTGGTAAGGAACTCCGACCAGACTCAAGAGGTCTGGACCCGGTTCGCTAATTCGGAAAGGCAATTTCCAGCCCGTACTACGAGTCCAGCACCGTCAGGTGACGAGACGATTCCCCAGAGGAGTCTTTCCGTTCCCCGCGACCCTATCGCACCAATCGCCTCTCCCGCGGCCCGAGTTCGTCGAACTCCGGGAATCACGTACACGAGCCCCACGTCGCCCGAAGCATCTCGGGCGGTGCCAGTGGAGCGAAATCCCGAGCGACCGCGACGAGACTTCGCATGTGTCCCTGAACGGATCCGCATGTGGACCTACAGTATTATGGGTATACCGACCCCTTGCATTTATGGAACAAGTCGAGAGTCGGGCCCTATCCTACGGGATCGACCTCGAGACCCTTCCCCGCGCCATTGCCGAGTTGCTCGTAAGCCGCGCGGAGAAATGGTTCCAAACCAGCCGTCTCCCAGGGGCAGACTGGACTACCTTCCGGCGGGAGTTCCTAGATATTTTCCTCCCGCCAAGGTACCCCCAACGGCCATATCCGCGGTCGGGAGCAGTTGGAGGAGGAGGCCTTCAAGGAATATATGCCAGACTTGAGGGTCCTGATGCGTCACGCAGGGTATTCGGAGGCCCAGGAGCTCGATCGGCTCTAAGTACCAAATGTACATCCGGCGGAGCGACTTCCGGAGCATCGGCGAACTAACGCAATTTGCCACCGACTATGAGGTCGTCAAACGACGGTGCGCAGGGCGCCAACGCACTGCTCCCACTGCGCGATAAGGCCTACAGTTCCGCGAGCCAACACCTTGCCGCGAGGGAACACGCTCCCCAGAGCCCCCAAAACGCGAAATCCGTTCCGAGCATCCGCCGAGCCAACGACCCCTGTGCCCGCCCGGGTGAATCGGGTCTGGGATTGCGGGCGGCGGTACGTCCGGACAGTGGACTGCTGCCGCCACGCCCAACAGTGGAGTCCGTCAGGGACCAACCGCCCCTTCGCGCTCCCGCGGGGGTTGTAATTGGGGGGCACAGCCGGCTAGCCACGCTGGACACAGGAGCGTCAAGGAACTTCATCAGTCAGGATGTGGCCGATGTCGTGGGACGAGCCAGCGCCCCGCTGGCATAAGTGCGGAAAAAGACGGGCAAATGGCGGATGTTTGTGTTGACTACCGGCAGTTAAACGCGAAGTCCGTCCCGAACGCGTATCCACTGCCAAGCATCAACCACTTTCTCGAGCGGTTGAGGAACGCGAAGTTCATCTCCACCCTGAATCTGGGCAATGGATATTGGCAGATACGATGGAGCGAGAGAGTGGAGCGTGCACGGCATTCACCGTGCCCGGGCGTGGCCTTTTCCAATGGCGGGTCATGCCGTTTGGCCTCCATTCGGCCCCAGCCACCTTCCAGTGCGCACTCGACAGCGTGATAGGGCCAGAGCTGGACTCATACGACTTCGCCTACCGCGACGATATCATCGTGGTAGGGTCCAGCCTGAAAGAGCACATGACCAACTTAAGCCGGGTCTTCGAACGGCTGCGACGGGCAAATCTTCTCATCAACCAGGAGAAGTGCGCGTTCTTTAAGAGGAGGATCGCTTATCTGGGTCACGTTATCAGCGATCAAGACATCCATACGGACACAGATAAGGTGGCAGCAATCAGGAACTTGAGCCCACCAACCACTTTAAGAGAACTCCGACGCTACCTCGGCATAGCGTCGTGGTACCGTAGGTTTGTCCGCAACTTCGCGGCGGTCGTGCAACCAAGGACAAACTTGCTACGAAAGAACCAGCGGTGGAGATGGGACCCAGAGCAGCAGAATTCCTTCGACCTATTTAAAGAGCTCTTTACGGATGCCCCTGTGTTACCTTGCCCGGATTTCTCGGCGAAGATGACGCTGCAGCTATGACCTTGGCGGAGTACTCACCTGGGAGGTTTTAATTTAGAATTAAACTACTCGCCCACGGAGAAGGAGTGCCTGGCTATCGTCTGGGGAATCCGAAAGCTCCGGTGCTACCTCTAGGGGTACGAAGTCATCACCGATCATCTGGCCTGAAATGGCTGGACCAAATCGAGAACCCGACCGGACGGATAGCCTGATAGGCCCTGGAATTCCAGCAGTACCAATTCGACGTACATTACCGCCGTGGGAAGTGGAACGTGGTTGCTGACGCGCTTTCCCGGCAGGCACTAGAACATTTGCAAAGCTTGGAAACGGAGGAGACCCGCTGCAAATGGCTCTCATCTAAACTCGCCGAAGTCCGGGACGACCCCCAAATGTTCCCGGATTACGTGGTCGAGAATGGGGAGTTATATCGCCACTTCGGATACCGCCCAGAAGACCAGGACTACGTCCCTTGGAAGCTCTAAGTTGCGGTCGAATGCCACGACGCTTCGGCAGCGGGCATGGAAGCTGGTGATCCTGGATAGCTTCACCAAGTGGGTTGAACTGGTGCCATTGGGTAAAGTCACCACCGAGCGCTGATACGGGGCCCCTAGGAAAGATGGCATGCGACAATGGTACCCATTTCATAGCAAGGCATTCAGAGAGTTACTCCAGGAAACGGGAGTGGAACTCCATTACACCTCCTATTGCCCACGAAAGAACCGGACGGAGCGGGAATACCATAGTATCTCGTTCCTGGTACAGCGGCGAGAGCCATGCCTTCCTGGTGCCTGGTACGATCAGGTGACCCCAGGAACGGGAATCCCGGTCCAGACTCCCATCCAGAAACAGGAGAGGATGCGGGAAATCTTCCAGATAGTTAAACTGAACAAGCAAAAAGCCAGCCAGGAATAGCAAAGTCATTACAACCTGCGGCGCCGCGTGTAGAAGATCCGCTCCGACACCGAGAAGGAACACGCCGGTCCGAGGGACACCAGCGCTCCATGCGGGTCCCCTCGGACGGCCAGAGGCGAAAAGGCCCAGCGAGGAAATACACATGAACCATCCCGCAGACCTGATCATCCTTCGCATCCCTTACCCGTGGCTTTTGCGCCACTTATATGGAAATAGAACCGAAATAAGTCTTTCCCCTGTCAACACCACCGCGAATAGCGAGGATAATGAGTCCTCCCACTGGTTCAACGACAGCGGGGTCCCCCACGACGAATACCAGAGCCCCTCATGGAAGTCGTCGCTTTGCAACGACTGCGACAGCATCTATAAGTCAAAGCACGAGACCTCCGAGTATTCTATTGAGCCGCAGCCGAATTCCCCTAAGGAGCCGTTCTATAAGGTCGTGGCCGAGTTCCCGGATCCAACATCTAGCGATTCCCGATTACCCGCTAACAACGGCACTCAGAGGCAGCAGGAGCGCTTCAAGGAGCTCAAGAAGTTTTCGGCCTCACTGCTAAATGGCAACCAGGACCCTGTGCCCGTTTGCCCTAGGAAGGTGCTGGACTTGGTTTTAAAACCGGCGAAAGTTTACGGCTGGCCACCCATCCCAACCATTTAACACAGCACCACGACCCTCCCTAGTTTAGACATGGCTAATTCCTGTCTATTTCAAACTCCTACCCCTCCGCTACCTCCTTTTCGTTCTCGACCTAACACTAATCCTGATTTGCGATCTCTTCCCACAGGAAGACCATGGAAAATGTCATTTTCGACTCAAGCAAGGGCGAGGAGTCCCGCCTACATGGGCATTTAGCAGACGCGACAACCCATAGGGACCCCCGACTACGCGCTAATGCAGCGTGTGTCGTGCGGTTCGCCGGGTCAGTCCTGCCGGATCAGCACCAGCCGAGAACGCGGACTAGGACATCAGCCCGACGGGCCGCGTCGCCCTCCCTCCTACCGGTCTCCATTTCCTACACACCGGAGAACGCAGAAAAGTACCCATCCTGGCAAATCCGACGAGGAGCCTGAGTCGTGCGACTGGGGCTACGGGGCGAGCCCAACCGGAGTGAGCCTCCGAGGCCAGCACCACCCCCTACGATCCCGAATTTCGAGTGGAGGAGTGATCTGAAAGTGAGGACGAACGGGCCCTCACGATCAGCTTGGACAGCGAGGGAGTAGACGGTGGACCCACCACCGAACTCTTCGTCAAAAGAAGCCTGGAGCGGTTTGCGTACTGGAGAGGGGACTAGGTCCTCCAGGAGGTGATACTATGGGCACCTTCTCGACGACCATCCCAGGGACCGATCGTGACCTTTCCCTCCTCGCCGTGGCCGGAACAACATTGCGTGCCGTGGGGGGACTGGATAACCATCGAGGAAGTGGACCCTGCCCCAAACGACGCCGCCTCGATCGCTAACGCCACCGCGATCGACACCGCTGCGGGGCCTCGGCCTGCGACACCATCGCAGCCGGCGACGTCACCTCACCGCCCGTCGCCACCTCGACCGACCACTGCCGCCGCAGACACAACTACACCAGCCGGAGCCGCCCCACTTCCCACTCGGATCCTCGGAAATCCATGGTGTGGAGTCGGTGTCAAGCGACTCCGACTGTGAGCCCCGGCAACAGTTCCGCCGGAAGGAAGCGCCGGCCCCGACGGGCCGAGCAACAACGACGCCGAGGAAGGGACCGTCAAACCGCCGGTCCCACCAGCAACCGACGACCAGTGCTCTTGGGAGCAACTAGCTCCCCGCCGGCTGGACCTACACCGCCAGCCCTGGCGCTGCCTCACCAACGAAACCGCAACGGCCCCGTGCGCCAGAATCACCGCCCGTCCGACACCGCCGCCAATACACGGCGATTGCCATCATCACCGAAACTCCGGAGACACCACCACCACTAAAAGAAGAGCCGTACCCCTCGACGTTGGCCCACATTTTTCGTGTAGGGCCCTCTGTAGATTCTTACCTACTTACCTGTAACTAACAATAAGTTAAAGAATGCTAATAATAAATTGTATTTTTACAAGAATATTAAGCCTTTTCTATTCGGCGGGTTTTTCTGGGTTCTAGGGCCTCTTTCTGTTCACACTGCACTCCCCTACCTCCTTTCCCACGGGCTCCACGGTTTTCACCGGAGACGATCCCTTATCTACCGGCTCCAAGGTCATCACCGGAGATGATCCTCGCCTTACGGCTCCACGGTTTTCTCAGGGACAGTGAAAACTGTTCCCCTCTCACCGGAGCCAATCCTACCGTTTAGGTCTAGATCGCTTCTCCTATTTCAGGATCTAATCCTATCCGGAATCTTTTCTACCAACGCGACCCTCGAAATCGAGCGAGACGCGATAATTTGAAGTTGGGGTCACGCCAATTGCGAACAATTCCCAACATAGAAATGTTTTGTATGATACGGCTGAGCATTATCCTGGCCAGAGGTTCGTTACAAGGTAAAAAGTCCATATAATTTATTTATTTATTTATTTATTTATTGAGAAAATAGCAAATAACTTCTATATAAAGACCCTACCCTTACCTCAGGCCGAGGAAGGGAGTGTTTTTTAAAGATGTGCTCCGACTCACATCAGGTGGGCCGAGGTAAGTATAGGTATTGTAATACAGTGTTTGCATTAAAATCTAAGGACATCTCAACATTTAACAAGTGATACAATTCATTGTACAAAGAACATAAAACACGAAAAGACCCATGCATCTCGAAGTTAGACTTACAAAGGGCAATGGGACAAAAATGACGGGAAGGCCTACTAGGGACCGAGAGCCTAACGATGTTGAGAAGATAGATGGAAGTGATACGACCGTGAATAAGTTTATGCATGAACATCACTCCATGGCAGGTCCGACGGTCTTTCAGCGAGGACAGGCCTAAAAGCCGCAGTCTATCCGTGTAAGCCGGTAGACGACGGTGTTGATCCCAATTTAAGCCGCGAAGAGCAAACAAAAGGAATTGTTTCTGTACCGATTCAATAAGGTCCTGATACATCGCGTACTGGAGAGACCATACACACGAGCAGTATTTAAGAATGGGTCGAACAAGAGAGATGAATAGGAGTTTAGTTGTATAGGGATCGTCAAATTCTTTAGACCAGCGCTTAACAAAGGCAAAGACGCCCTTAGCCTTGCCAACTATTACGCTGATATGATTATTGAAGTTTAAATTGTAGGTAAACAAAACTCGAAGGTCTGTAACTGAATGGATGCGTTCAAGACCGCCCGTCCCTAGAGAGTAATTGGCGAGAAAGCAGTTTTTCCAATAAAAAGACATGAATTTGCATTTTGAGTTGTTGAGAACCAACAAATTGTTGGAGCACCAAGATTCCATGTTGTTCAGATCTGTTTGTAGAAGCATATGTGACGATGAGTTTGTTAGAGGCAAGCATAATTTTACATCATCGGCGTACATCATCACCTGGGAGTGAGCAACAACATCAGGCAAGTCGTTGATAAAAAGTACAAAAAGAAGAGGGCCGAGATGGCTTCCTTGCGGGACGCCAGAAGAAACTTGCACAGTATCGGAAAACACATCCTTAAAAGCAACTCTCTGAGTGCCGTTAGATAGATATGATGCAATCTAGCCGGACAACAAAGGAGGGAAGCCTAATAAAGAGAGTTTTTTTTAGTAATAACTGGTGATTTACTGAATCAAACGCTTTGTTAAAATCAGTGAAGATAACGTCAGTCTGGGTATTGTCTTTAAAAGACTTTCTATTAACAGGACAGAACTCTAGGAGGTTTGTTGTGGTAGATCTCTGTTTCATAAAACCATGCTGCGAGAAGGACATAAGTGAAATACATTGGTGTTGTAGTTGACCAGTAATTAAGAATTCAAAGAGCTTGGGAATCGCACTAAGTTTAGCAATGCCTCCATAATTCTCAATATTAGACTTGTTTCCTGTTTTATGAAGGGGAATTATGAATGATTCTTTCCACTTGTCGGGAAAGAACGAAAAATTTAGAGACATTTGAAAAAGCTTTGACAAAGGACATAACGCATTAGAACAGTTTCTCAAAACACAACTAGGTACAAAATCGGAACCAGCAGAAAAGGATGGCTTGAGGGATGTCAGGTTCCGAAGAACATCGTCCTCCGTGATTGTGGGCATGAAGATGCAGTTGGAATGCGGAAGAGAGTATTTGTACAAGGATGTAATGTCAAGACAGGTAGAAGAGTACGTAGTCTGAAAAAATTTTGCGAATAGGTTAGCAATATTAAGATCAGAGGAAGCAGACTCGGATTTAAAATAAAGACGGGAGGGAGGAGAGGAAAAGCTGCGATTTGCGCTTTGAATTAACGAAAGCATAAAATTGTTTCGGATTAGTCTGAAATTCACTTTTACACCGATTCAAGTGGTCCTTATAGCATTCGGTGTTATGAGTCAAGAAGTCAGAGCGAGCTACCAAATATCTGGCATTGTCGGCTTGTAGTCCAGTTCGACGGAATTTTCTAAAAAGTCTGGATTTAACATTTTTTTAAATACGAAAGACGACGTGTTAACCTGGGAGGCTTGGGTGAAGTCACAGGAGACGGAAGTGATGGGACAAACAAATCAAAACAAGAATATAAAGTGACATAGAAGCGTTCAATCAAATCAAAGGGATCGTCAGTATTATCCAAAAAGGTCCAGTCAATTAAAGATAAATGTGCATTCATGTCAATGAAGTTGGCTTTGCGGAAGCAGCGAAACGTAGCTGGCTCTGTAGCAGCACAGGGCAATAAAGGAGCCGAGGCTTCAAGTATTAGCTCTATGGTAGGGTGGTAAACATCTTCGGGACAAGAGAGAGGATCGAGTCGAGAGACAGAAGCATTGGCAAAGTCAGAAACAAAAATTAGGTCCAAGATTTTGTCACAACTGTTCTTGACATAGTTTAATTGACCTAAAAAAGGTCAATAAGTCCGTGAATGAAGTCATGAGAGATAGAGGGAATGAGAACATTAGAGTCAGGTGAGGGTATCCAGGATATGAGAGGGAGTCGAGTTCAGTATGAGTTCAGAGTCGAGTGGATGTTTTGAATTAAGGATAGGTGCTGATTATAGATGTCGAAGTCAGACCTAGGTGGAATGTACGAGCATGAAACATAGAAAACATTGACAAAGACTTAAATGCGAACAGCAACAAACTCCAAAGTGCAGTCAAGATTAATTATCGTGGCCAAATTTGAGGCAAGCCAAGATTTGACGGCGATAAGAACACCGCCGCCGATGCGCGATGGACGGTCGTGCCTTTAGACGACGTAGTTGCCAGCAAAGAGTTCAGAATCACAGACAGAGGAGTTAGGCCACGTTTCCGTAAAAACAATTACGTCCGCATCAAAAGAAACACTATTAACGTGTAATTTACTAAGTTTCCCCAGCAAACTACGAACATTTTGATAGTGGATGGAAAACGAATCGATCAGTTTTTGAAGGCAAAGCTGTGGGAGTCTGAGGCGCACGATCCCGAGGATTAATTTTGTTTACGAATTCATGAACTATGGCATGTTCAGGCCATACGGAGGGATCCAGGACCCTATCCAAAAGACCATCAGAAAGCGCAATTTTAAACGAAGATATATCACGTCTCTGTTTAAAATTGAACTTTGAGACGGGAAATTCGTTACCTGAAACATTCAACTTGCTGCTCAGATGGGACTTAACATCATTTTCAGAAGCACCAGGGTTAAGACGGGAAACAAAGACGAACTTCCTAAGCGACGCCGGCCAATGGTGACGGTTTTCGCTGAGCAACTCCAGAGATTGTAGAGCGTTGTGGTCCGGGCGAGGAGATATGAGCGTCTCTGTTGTTATCCGCCGCCAAGACATTAACG
>VNJN01003196.1:0-13589 GCA_008042485.1 Drosophila mayri | reverse complement strand
TACAATTAAACTAAATAAAATAAATTAAACAAAGGCAGTTGGAACAAAATAAAATTAAATGAAAGCCGAAATAAATTAAACTGAAATCAATTGAATACAATCACAAATAAAATAAAGTAAATTAATTACAATTTAAATAAAATACAATTAAATTACTTCAAGTTAAATAAAATAAATCAAATGCAAAACAGTATAAAATAATTAAAGGAAATAAAATAAATTAAAAAATAATTAAACAATTAAAGGAAATATAATTAAACAATAAAGGGAAGGAAAATAAATATAAAAAAAATAATTCAATACAAGTAACGAAGACGAACCAAATAATTCAAATACAAATAAAGGGGAAGAAAATAAATACATAAATAAAACAAACGTAGGCCAAACACAACAGAGGAAGGGAAATAAAAATAATAACAATTAAAATAATATAAAATAATAATACAAATGAAATATAAATAAAATACAATAAACGGCGCAGCGACTGACAGGGGAAACAAACTGAACAGAAAAAGGGAAAACAAGAGGACAAAAAAGCGAAGGAAATCAACAGGAAAACCAGGGAAAATCAGGACCAAGGAGTACAGCAAATCAAGGAAAATTCAAGGAGAAAATCACGGAAAATCAGGAGAGCAGGGAAAATCGAGAAGGACCTAGGGAAAACCACGGACGGAAAAGCTAGGAGCAAAGCGAAGAATAAACAAGGAAAACACAGGAAATCAAGGAAGGCAGGAAAACACGGAAAGCAAGGAAAACCAAGGAAAATCGAGGAGAGGAGAAATAGTAAAAATAAGAAGCGGAAAATAAATAAAAATAATAAAAATATAATTGATAAGGAAAAGAAATCGAAAAAAAATAATAAATTAGAATTAATTAAGAATAAACAAGTATAAACGGAAATAAGACACAGGAAAACTTGGAGAAAACCAGTAGGCGATACGTAACACAAAATTAAGATAATAATAAGCTGAAAAACAAAAGAAAATAAAAGGAAAAACAGAATCATCATGGGCGTAACTTGGATCAGTTATAGGAAGAAGCTGGAATTGGAGACCATACTCCTGGAATTCGGCTTGGAACGAGGAGGTACGGTCGAGGAGCAGCGATCGCGGCTGATTGCTGCAAATAAAGGATCTGGGCAGAAGCTGCATAGTCAGTAAATTTGTGAAAACAGAAAATACCCACCCTTTAATTTCTCTTGAAACTCCAATAGGCACATTAAGTATAAAAGGGGGATTAATTTGAGGCCCGGTTGTTGCCTGTGGCTTGCGACGGAACATCGCTTCTCCTCCGCTGCTCTTGTATAAATGAGACAGCTTTGACGTGAGCGCATCATTGGCTGAGTATACGTTTCGCAAAGATAAGTCGGCTTAACCGATGAGCAGTTTGATGTTAGCATTAAGAAAGCTGTAAATTTTGGAATATTAAAAGAAATCCAAATGAGCGCTGAGTAAGAGCATTACCTCGGGGAGATGAGCTGGTCAAAAGACTGCCTGGAATAGGCTTCAGTCCGCTGGAGATGTGTGGTGCCTCTAGATGAAGCGGAGGCACCGCAAGATGGGTGGGTGCGTCGTCGCGATTCCATAAAAGCCACCAATTGCGAAAAAAGTGTCGTCCAATTTGTTATGATTGTTGTTTATTTTCGTTCTTGTTCCTAGCGATGCGTAACGTTGAGTGTGCGACGTCCGATATTTCGATATAAGTTATACGGACTGTGGGCATCGGGTCGAACCCACCCTGAGATTCTGAGCTATCCCGGGGTCGCCCAGGGAAAAAGAGCAGTTCAGTTTCAAAAAATACATTAATAGTTCTGTAAACTCAGATGATGACAAAAGGTGACAGAAAATTAGTTATACTCCATAATGGACAAACACTTTTGATACAAATTAACTATTTTAGGACATCACGAAAACAATTCACAGAAAAAAACACGTAACATTAATTATATTTTACATACCATAAATATCATTTTTCATTTTGTTTCGTTAAAATTGGTATTACAAAGTTCAAAGCTGTGCAGCCTCACCGAAATACTGTAATAATAATTAGTTTCCAAATATCAAACTTGATGAAAATGGTTTGAAAATCGGCTAAGTTATGTTTTTTTTTTTATTTCCCGATTGTTTCTATGGCAGCTAGCACAGTCTCTTTTAGACTTCAATGTGATTGGTTAAGGAAGAGGAAGATTTCGAACAAAAATCATCTGAAAACTGTTCTTATGGAAAAGTGGCAAACAATTCCAGTGCAAACCACTAAAAAATTAGTTTCATCCATGGGAAATCGCCTCAAAACTATAATAAACCAGAAAGGAGGACATACAAAATATTAGCAGTTAAATTGCAAATAATAATAATTAGTTGCCAAATTTAAAAAATCATGAAAATATATTGAGAAACACCGAAGTTATGACTTTTTCTTTTATTTTCCAGATTGTTCATATGGCAGATATAGGATATAGATATCTGATTTTCATGAAATTAAAACCAAAATTCTGAAGTAATATTAAGGGCCAAATATAAAATTTTGTGAAAATATGGTTTATGGCCAGCGCTACAATACTTTTATTAAGATTTTTGTTTGAATTTCGTCGAGATGTTATTAGAACAGATGAAAAGCATACAATAATACTTTTAAAGATATAAATATAATAATAAAAATATATCTTTTATTTTACAGAAATTAATATTTATATTTTATTTTAAGAATATGAATAATATTTTTAAATTTAAATTTCATTTTAAATTTAGAAATTTAGAAAACGCTACAATATCGCTACAAAGATGTTTTCTGACCAAAGTCTTCCAATTTTTTTTAAATTTTTAATTTCCAACAATAGACTTTATTCAGAATAAATTTGTAATGCTAAGTTTTGCTTATCAACTTATGACATAAAGACAAGTAATAGATCCGTAAACGAAACACAAAGATAGTGGTGAAGGAACTGAAACATTAACGTGTACATATATGTATATGTACATATGTATGTATGTATCTCTCATTCTACCCTGCAATACCTTTCATTAACATTTAATCAACCTTTCATCAAAATTTCATCATTTTAATTCATTTCATATAAAATGCATACAAATTGTATTAATACTATTTATTTTGACTAATTCATTACTTAAACTAAATAAAAAATATTTAACGTTAAATATTAATCTACATATACGAGTATATTAAAGGGGTGGTATGGGTGTATCAGGCCATGGCAAGATCGCCAAAATCGTTTACCCATCAGCAAAGAAAGGCGTAGGTCAGCAAGGTTCGCTTCATTCTGGAGAAGATAGTGAAGACAAGTTAGAGGGCACCGGGTAGACAGGTGCGACGATGAGTCTTCAAAAGACTTCCTGACGTCATGCGTTGCTAGTATAAGCAATACATGGAAAGGGCTGAGCATAAAGCTAGTCCCCGCTAAGAATATCCCGAGGAGGCCCAGAGCTTGCATCTGGTTACCTAAGCGGTTATCAAACCATGACAGGGTGCTGAAGACTCTGCGAGCTCACAACCCATGGTTCGATATGGAGGACTGGGCCATCTTGAAGGCTGAGAAAGAGATGAAGACAAGCCAGCTTTCTTGTCCTTCATCAGCGCCGATACCTTCATCAGCTGGCGAAAGCAGACCATAAAGTGCGGTACGGGATCAGGAAGACCAGGATAAAGCTTTTTTCGTCGAACCGGACAAAGCGCTCGAGGACGACGTCAAAGATACCAAGAGGTTATTGGGTGACCTGATAATCGACGACGTAACCCCCAACACCTCGCCACAATATTGCCGATTCCACATTGCAGCGAATCTGGCAGTCCTTCTCCGAGAGATGTCATCTCATCGGATATCGGACTTATACAGGAGCCATGGACCAGGAACGGACAGATCTCTGGCGTGGCGACTAAAGGATATACAACCATATACACCAACTCGACAGGTAGGTCGAGGGCGGGTATAATAGTCAAAAACAGCTTAAACGCCCTTTTATACCGCAATCTTAGTAACCCAGACCTACCAGTGGCCAGGTTTAAAGTAGCGGATGGGACAGCAATACTAATAGCCTCCTGCTATATGGCCCACGACGAACAAGCACCCCCAGATGTGGTCATCAGGTTGATGCAGTGGGCCGAGGAGACTGAGACGACGCCTATGGGGAAGTAAGGAAATAAACGGGATAGGTGAGTTTTTTTTCGATAGTAATACTTATATGCGTGACGTCACTATTTATAATAGAGGGGACAGACCAACCTTCATTTTTCCAAACACGGAAGAATTTCGAGGATGGGAAGGAGTACTAGATATAAACCTCAAAATGACGAACAGCGAACACAAAATAGGAAATTGGATTGTCTTAGCAAAGAACTCTTTTTCAGACCACAGGTACATATTCTTTGAAATCTTGATGCCGACGCGCGAGACGACACCGAAACGCAACCTCGCAACATAGAAACAAAAATTTCAAAAAATTGACAAATGCAACAAACAGGACGTCAAGGTTAGAACCAATCCAGACGAAATCGACAAAGATATCCTCAACAACGCGTTCAAGGAGTCATGCAGACTTACGTATGTTATTCCAAGAAAAAATACTCACAGTAGTGGCGCAAAGAGCTAAGTGAGCTCAGACGTTTGGACAGGAAGACCTTTAACAACAGAAACGGACCCAAAGTCTGAGGACCATACAAGGTCATGCCAGCATGCAGCACACGACAATGGAATACATAGGGAACTGATTCCAAGCAATTTGCCAAGCATGTATACAAGTCGCGCACATACCTCTTCCATGGACGGAAGCAAGAGTTGTTTTCGTACCCAAACCTGGAAGAAAAACGCAACTCCAATTCAGGCCGATTAGTCTAACCTCATTCCTCATGAAAACATTGGAACGGATACAAGATGTCCGCATCAGAGGTAAAACGGAAGCATGCTTACAGAAAAAGCAAATCCACAGAAACTGCACGAAGTAGTACAATACATACAGAAAGCTCTGGTATTCAAAAACTACACACTGGATAACTTCTTCGTTATAGAAGGCGTTTTTAACAACGTAAACGTAGACTCCATCCTGAGCTCCCTCAACTAATAAGGAGTTGAAGGAGGCATCAGAGCATGGATACGCGCAATGCTAACGAGGAAGATAACAGCCTAACTGAATGGCACTCAGATCACCAGGTTTGTGAAGAAGGGCACACCTCAGGGCGGAGTCCTATCTCCACTGCTCTGGCTGATCAACATGGAGGACATATTAAAATAACTCAATAGCGAAGGTGGTAGCATATGCGCACGACGTAGTTCTACTCACTACAGGACCATTCCAAGTCGTCATCAGCGAGCTGATGACAAGGGTACTTACTAAAGTGAATTCATGGGCTAACGACTAAGAATTAACCCGAGCAAAATCAACCCCTGTTCACAAATCAACAGATAGATGGTATAATACTAGAACTATCACAACAAGCTAAGTGCTTGGTAGTGATACTGGATACAAAATTATCATGGAAAAATAACATCAGCAAACGAGTTTAGAAAGCGAGTATAGTATTCTATTCATGCTAAAAAAATGTTTGGAAAGAACTGGGGCATACACCCCAAGATCATAATATGGCTCTACACAGCGGTGGTGAGACCCATACTCACATACAGAGCACTAGTATGGTGGCCACCACTAACAAGGGCGTACAACAGACAAAAACTCACAAGGATTCAGAGGCATGCGCAGGTGTCACGGGAGCACTAAGATCATGCCCCGCGGCGACGCTGAATGCAGTATCAGACCTTATCCTAATACTAAACTTTATCAGGAACACAGCAGCAAGCCATAGCTTGAAGAACTGCCACACTGAGCACTGTACGATCTTTTTTTTGTATTCAATTTATTTATTTAAATAAGTAACTAAAACAAAAGGTAAAAGAGTGGGGGGGGGGGGGGGGGGGGCATTGCAGAGAGTGAAGGCCCGAGGTCGCGTGGGACCGCCGCAAGCATTGCTTCGCGCGAGGGGTATGCCTCCTACTCCGCACTTGTCCGTCTCGTCCTCTCCTGGGACCGCAGCGATTTTAGCACGCTTGCAGCGAATTTCGCTACCGCGTCCCAGCCTTCCTCGCTTCCGAGCATTGCCGGCACGAGGTTGTCCGCCGTAAGTGTCGATCCCATGCTGGCTTCCATCTCCTCCCGCTCGTGGTGGAACCGGTAGCATTCGAAGAGTACGTGGTGAGCGTCCTCCACGACACCGGCGCCGCAAGCCGGACAGTTGTCCTCATCCTCATGCCCAAAGCGCTTCAGATAGCTTCGGAAGCACCCATGTCCGCTCAGCACTTGGGTCAGGTAAAAGTCTACCTCCCCGTGCCCTCGGCTTACCCAGCTGCTAATGTCCGGGATTAGACGGTGCGTCCATCGTCCTTTGGTTGAGCTGTCCCACGTTGCTTGCCACCTGGTGATGCTACTCCGTCTAGCAGCCCGTCTGGCCTCGCGACTGGTTGAACCTGGGTCAGCCCGAGTGAGACGGGTTTCTCCCGCCTCCTGGGCTAGCTCGCCCAGCGGGACCAGCCCCGCAATGACCAGTCGTCTGAGACCGTCCTGAAGGCGCTAGCCACCCTCAGCGCGCACAGGCGGTAAGTGCCTTCCACTCCTCGCATGTAGCTCCCACTCTGCTCGCATCCGCCCAGACAGGGGCTGCGTAGAGAAGCTGGGACGTGACCACGTTCGATAGCAGCTTCCTTTTCCACTGCTTGGGGCCACGAGTATTCAGCAGGATCCTCGATAGCGCCCTGGCTGTGTGGCTGGCCTTCTCGCTCACGTACGCCAAGTGCTCTCTGAATGAGAGGCGTGTGTCCAGGAGGACCCCCAGGTACCGGATCGCGCGCTGCGAGGTAATGGGCAGCCCGCCGACCCGGATTTCAGCCGTCTCGACCCGCTTCCTGCTCGAGATCAGCACCGCTTCGGTTTTATGTGCGGCGAGATCCAGGCCGGCAACGGCAAGCCACGACTCAACAGCCAGAATAGCGTTGTTAGCAGCGGCCTCCGTGGCGGCCAGCTCCTTTTCGGTCACCACCAGCGCAACATCGCCTGCAAAGCCGACGATGGAGGTGTTCGATGGTAGCGGAAGGTTTAGAACACCGTTGTACATCGTATTCCAGAGCAGCGGGCCCAGGACGGAGCCCTGCGAGACTCCGGCTGAGACCGCGTGCGTTCTGGAACCCCGGGCAGTATCCAGGATGAGGATCCTCTCGCTGAAGTATCCCCGGATTATTCGCAGCAGGTATCCGGGGATGTTGAAGGCCTCCAGCGCCTCCAGCGTCCTTCTCCAATCAGCCGAATTGAAGGCGTTCCGGACGTCCAAGGTCACCACAAGGCAGTACTTCTTGGCGCTGTTTCTCCATCTCGTGCCAGCGATGGCGCTTTCAGCCAGGCTTTTGACGCTCTCGATGGCGTCCAGGGTCGACATCTTTTTGCGGAAGCCGAACTGGTTTGGCGCCAGTCCGCCTGCACGATCGATCGCTGCCTCCAGCCTAGATGCGATCACCTTCTCAAAAACCCTCCCGATCGTGTCCAACAGACAGATGGGGCGGTAGGAGGAGGGTTCCCCTGCTGGCTTGCCGGTTTGGGCAGGAGCAGCAGTTTCTGGCGCTTCCACCTGGTGGGAAAAGTACCCTCCCGTAGGCAATTGTTGAACAAGTCAGCAATCGTCTTCGGGTGTAGTGCTATCAGGAGCTTGATTGCCCTGTTCGGGATCGCGTCAGGACCTGGCGCTTTCCAGTTGTGCATACTCCTCGCTATTCCGAGGACTTCCTGCTCATTGACCGGGTAGATCTCCCCGGAGGCGAAGCTCGACGGGGGGGTGAGAGGCTGACCTTCTGGGAAGAGGACTCGGACAATGCCTTCGAGAACCTCCGGGTCCGATGGCGAGCTGTTGCCGGCGCTCACCCGCTTCACTACTTTTTTGTATGCGCCGCCCCACGGATCGTGCTCCACGTCGTCGCATAGCTTTAAGAAGCACTCCTTTTTGCTAGAGCGAATAGCTTTATTAAGGGCCTTCCTCGCCGCCCGGTACGCGTCGCTGTAAGGCTGCAGGTTCGACGAATTGCGTGCTCTCTGGACCTGCCTTCGGGCCCGAGGACAGGCTGAGCGCAGCACCGCAATGTTTTCGCTCCACCAGAAGACGGAGGCGTGGTGCTTGCGGTAGTCCTTCCTTCTCTGCATGCTGGCGTTGCACGCTTGCTCGGAGCTCGGAGAGTATCCTGCCGGAACGCTAACTGTGCCCTGGGCGGCACCGTTCTCCCCAGCGCTCTTCCGGCGAGGGTGACCAAGATGGCCTCATGGTCGCTGGCAGTATAGAGGTCGCCGATCCTCCACGTTGCCTGGCGACCTAATGTGCTGCTCGCGTATGTAAGGTCGATGATGGACCCTGCCTCCGCTCTGTTAAACGTTTCCAGCGTGCCCTCGTTGAGCAGCACGATGTCTAATGACGCGAAAAACTCCACGACGATGCGATCTCTTGGATTCGTTGTCGGTGAGCCCCAATCTTGGGCCCAGGCGTTGAAGTCTCCGCTAACAACAACGTTGCCTCTTCCTCTGATGTCACTGGCGAGCTCGTCAATGGTCCTGCTGAACGCCTCTAGGGTTAGGCTGGGCGCCAGGTAGCAGCTGTACACCCATGTCCTGCCCAGTTTTCCGCGGACGAAGCCGTTTGCCGACCTCACCTCGGACATTTGGATGGATCCTCCACCGCATAACCATAGGGCCGCCTTTCCGGACAGATCAGAGGCCCATCCGCGTGTGCTAGCAGCCCTGTAAGGCTCGCTGAGCACCGCCACCTCCGCATTGGTGTCGCGCACGGTCTGCATGAGCAGGTCCTGCGCGGCCCTGCAATGTTTTAGGTTTAGCTGAATCAATTGCATACTCTTTTTTGCAGTTCGGTCCTGCTGCTGCTACACCTGGACGGGCAAATCTTGCCTCCGGCCTGGTGGTTGGTGTCCTTGTTGCCGGACGAGGCGCACATGTAGCACTTCGCTGCGTTGGGGCACTGGAGAGCCTTGTGCCCCTGCTCACCGCATTTTATGCAGCACCCGCTTCTATCGATTGCACTTTTGCAATTGCTTGCCAAGTGCCCTTGCTCCAAGCACCTATAGCACCTTGGAGGGCCGCTCCGTTCCCTAATCGGGCACGAGGACCAGCCTAGGCGAAGCACGCCACTCTTGAGCAGGGTCTTGGCCTGGCTGCACGGAAGGCTGATCACAGGCGTCTGCGATGCAGCATAGCCAGGGCGGATGCTCCGCACTTTGACCTTGCCCCTGTCGATCTTGAATTGGTCGACGATCGCTGCCACCAACTCTGGCTCCTTGGTCAGTGCGTCCAGCCCCCGGATCTCCAGTATGGACACCCTGGAGTCCTCGGACATGGCCCTGACCTCTGCCGCGTCGCCAAGGACATGCGCTATGCTTGTCGGTGCTACTCTTAGCCACCTCCAGAAGCAGGTTGCCGTTTGCGGTGCGGCGCACCTTGTTCACGCAGCTCCCCAGGGCTGCTAGCTGTTGTTCCTTACTTCTGGTGACCAGGGCCAGGATCTCGCTGTAGGTCTTCCCGTTCGCTGAGACAATCACCGCGTCCGGGCGGGACCGTGTCGGGAGAGCCTTTCGCTTCCGTTCCCGCTTCCTGGTCACAGTGCTCCAGGCGCTCTGCTCCTGGCTACCTTTCGGGCCCGCCATCGACGGAGGCGGATTTTGTGCCCTGGGTTTTGGCTGGCTTGGGGTTTTCCCTGGCGCGGCGGGGGGTCTCTCCGCTACTGCCGCGGGCGCTGGAACGCGCCCCCGAGGCTTAAGGCTCGCTGGGCTGCTCCCGGTCCTGGATGGCTCCTTCACGGGGATAGTCGGAGTAACTGAGGGCTCGGTCTGTGTGGCGCACTCTTTGCTCCAGACTTTCGGAGTCTGCTGCTCCTTGTCCTTCTCTCCGGGGGATGCAATCGGACGCAGAGGCCCATCCGTGGACCTTCTGGGCTTGCTATTGCATGTGAGTACGCCCGGCTGCTACCCTCAGCTTGTCTGCACCCCGAGACGCGCGGGGCCTTGCCACAGCCCGTGCGGCACGCACTGTTCGCGAGAGCAAACGATCGCGGCGGGCACACTAGAACCCGCTACTCGCTATATAAGGCGAGCCGCTGGCTGAAGGAAATCACTTAGCAGCCGACAGCGATCAGGAGCGGTAAGTCTCTAGTAGCCCACTCCTAGTAGTCAGCAGTGAAAGTCACTTTTGGTTAGGTTTATAATTCGGCCCGCCGAATTTGCTCTCCCGGAAGACTTACAAGTCCGCCCGCCCTCTCGCTGACGGACTTACCAGTCTCGCCGTAGAATTCGGCCTGCCGAATTCTCTCTCTGAAGACTTACGAGTCCACCGCTTCTCTCTGCAGTTCCCGAAGACTTACGAGTCCGCCGCGAATTCTCTCTCTGAAGACTTACGAGTCCACCGCTTCTCTCTGCGTTCCCGAAGACTTCCGAGTCCACCGCGACTTCTCTCTGGAAGACTTACGAGTCCACCGCTCTCTCTCCAACCGAGGACTTCCGAGTCCACCGCAACTTCTCTCTGGAAGACTTGCGAGTCCATCCATCTCGCTCGCCCACCGAGGACTTCCGAGTCCGCCACGCCTACTCTCTGGGAAAGACTTCCGAGTTTCCCCTTTTCCTTTCTGCTCTTTTCTCCACAGGCTCCCTGGTCCACTACTGACCGATTGGGGCATCCCGAAGCAGCGACGACTCCCGGGCCGAACTGATCGTCGGAACATCGACGTGCTCAATCGCCCGAACGGACCGATCGGCGTCCCGAGGCAACGACGTGACCCGAACTAACCGGTGGGCATCCCGAGGCCTAGACGACCAGGTTGCAGCCAACCCGAGGTCCAAATCGACAACTCTGTAACCCAAATATCGAATAAACTAAGAAACCTACTTAAGTCACCGAATTCTCTCCACTGTTCTCACAGGGAAGCGGGAAGTATCTCTTACAGCTACCACTCGGACTACGATACGGACTCTGGCCGTCCCTGAGCTATCCGAAACCTGGGCGGCAGACCGTCACATTGGCACCCGAACAGGAAGAGTGGTAGTAGGAGAAACCCGAGGCCAGGAGAACATGTCTAGTTGGGTGTACATGGCATCGAAAGCCGAGCTCGCCGAGTACGCGGAAGAATTCGGGCTAGACCAGACAGGAAAGGTAGAAGACTTAAGGAAGGAACTGTAGGCATTCTGCAAAAAGACAGATCACACGGAAACCTTGAGTCAGAGACTGACAGCCTTTGCGGAAAGATACAAAAGGGAAAAAAGCCCCGCGAGAGCACCGACGATCCTGGTGGAGGGCGAAATAAGCAGCCCAAGGATGGAGAAACCAGGAAGGAGGGGGGAGATAGAGATCATCGATCGAGTGCGAGGATGGGGGATAACATACCAAGGAACGTCAAATCCCCTAGATTTATTGGAGAAGATAGAACAATGGGCTAGAGGGTACGGGATGGCGATGGACCAGCTAATCCAAGCCATGCCCTTCATCCTGGAGGGACTCGTGGCGGATTGGTGGAACACCACGCCGACAGAGATCAGGACATGGAGACAGTTAAAGGAGGAATTACTGGAGTACTTTCTACCACCGCGGTACGAGGAACTATTGGAGCAACAGATCGCCCAGTTGAAACAACGAGAAAACGAACCGATAAGGGAATACGCAACGGAGTTACGGAAACGGATGCGATTCACGAAACTGTAAGAGGACGAGAAACTGGACAGGGTATACAGGAACTGCAGGAGTAAAATAAAACTGTACACGCGGAGGAACGAATTTAATACCCTAACGGAGTTCCTGAAGTTAGCCGAAGAAGTAGAGGAGATAGAAGCAACGCAGGGCGCGATACGACCAGCACAACAACGGATAAAGCAAGAGATATGCTTTAGATGCGGTGGCTCAGGACATGCAGCACGCAGTTGTGGCAACCCACCAAGACTGTTCTGTTGGGTATGCGAGAAAAACGGGGTGAGGACGACACAATGTTGCAGGGCGCAGACAGGAAACGCATAAGGCCTGAGCAACTAAGGCTGGCGGCTCAGGCCACACAACAGAGGCCAGACCCAAGGGACGACTTGACATGCGACGGATTCCAAATCGTGGCAAGGATCGGAGTCGCGGAGAGAACAGTAAAGGGAGGCATAGATACCGGAGCATCACGGAGCGCGATCAGCAGGAACTCGTACCAGGACCTCCGAGAATACGGACGATGGAGCGGGATTCGGACAGAGATAACACTAGCGAACGGGATGAAGCAGCATGCGATAGGAGAATTCCACACCGAGGTCACATTCGGAGGAGCACGAGTCGAAGTAGCGTTCATGATCATGACAGGGGTGGCAGGGGGCATTTTGCTGGGAATGGATTTATTGGCAAAGGTACGGAGCACTCTACGGTGCGGGAATCTGGAACTGGAGATAAAGGAGGCAGGGAGCAGCGACGACGAAAGGATGGAAGTGGAGGAATCACAGGACCAGGAAGGCACGCTGGAGGAGAGGATAGAGGACTTCCTGCAGAGGCAAGTATTCGAGAAGATGAAGGGGGTCAGCAACGCGGCAGCACACAGGATATACTTGACAGACGATAAGCCGATCAAGCAAAGGTACTACCCAAGAAACCCGAAGCAACAGGCAATTATTGACGAACAGGTAAACGAGTTATTGTCCCTGGATCTGATAGAGAAGTCAAGAAGCACATATAGTGCAGAAGCGCATATAGTGGCAAATTCCAATGGACCAGGAAAGTAAGCAATAAACGGCATTCACGGTACCGGGAAGAGGATTGTTCCAGTGGAAGGTGATGCCGTTCGGATTAACGACGGCACCAGCAACGTTCCAAAGGGCACTAGATACGATCATCGGGCCGGAGATGGAGCCACATGCATTCGCATACTTGGACGATATCATCGTAATAGGGAGGACTAAAGAGGAACACTTACAGCGGTTACGGGAAGTATTCCGACGGCTGCAAGGGGCGAACTTAAGGATAAATCCGGATAAATGCCACTTCTTCCAAGAAGAATTCATACGATTCTCTCTCTTCGTAGCGGACGGTCGTGTTTTTGTTTTGCGCTCCGACTTTTGTGTTCATTGTGAATTTAAACCACCGGGGTTTCCTCTAATTTATCATCTAATATCAATAATAATATACCGTTTCGCTAGCGCGCGTGCATGCACTTTTCTGTGTAATTAATTTGCATAAATAATAACTTTTTAGTTTTGTGCTAAGACGGTTATCTTATTTTATTTTCCTCCTCTTTGCTCTTGTACCGTTTTTATTTTTTTCTCTCCCCCGCTCGAGTGCCGTGTGCTATAAGCTGCATCTAAGCTGTTCATAGCTCTCATCGCTCTTGTGATTTCTGCTGCTCATATTCTAACTCTTGCGCTCTTTTGTTCTATCTCCCTCTCTTTCGTTTTTTGGTATTGATTGGGTGCACTGTGGTTTAGGATTGGTGAACATGTCTCAGAATATTATCTGTGTTATAAAAAATTGCCAAAAAAATGTTTTGGCAGACCAGCCCAGTTTCCATTGCTGGCTTTGCGAGGCAGTTGTGCACGC
>VNJN01003185.1:0-11233 GCA_008042485.1 Drosophila mayri | reverse complement strand
CTCCAATGGGCAGATCCAAATTTCTTTGAAAGTTCCCAAATCGATATACTGATCGGAGCTGATATTCTACCGTCGGTGATGATGCAGGGCACTAGGAGAAACATTTGTGGCTCACTCCTAGGCCAAGAGACCATCTTCGGGTGGGTACTTACCGGGCCGATTTCCAACACTAAGGCCAACAGAGTCGCATCCTTCACGACTCAAGTACACCCCAAAAGGGAAGATTCCTTAGACACGCTTCTTAGCAAGTTCTGGGAGGTGGAGGATCTACCAGTCCAGATGGTAAAAGAGTCAGATTCCTATTGCGAAAGGAACTTCCTCCAGACTACAAAGAGAGACGCAAGCGGGAGGTATGTGGTTACGCTCCCATTCTGCGACCCCGAACACTCGGGGTCCGATTTAGGATATTCAAGGTCCATTGCGTTAGCTCAGTTTCTTCGAAACGAGAATCGTTTAAAAAGTGACTTTCCCGTAAAAGAGCAATATGACAGCGTGATTCAGGAGTATCTGGATCTGGGTCATATGACTGAAGTTCCATCGACTCATAGTTCACCAACGTACTATCTTCCACATCACGCGGTAATCAAGCCCGAAAGTACCACCACAAAGCTTCGCGTTGTATTTAACGCCTCCAGTCCATCTGCGAATGGAACCAGCTTAAATGATATTCTTCATGCTGGTCCAGTACTTCAATCCGATCTGACCATTCAAATTCTGAAGTGGCGATATTTCCAATACGTGTTCAGCGCGGACATCACAAAGATGTACCGTCAGATCTGGGTCGATCCGAAGCATACACGCTTTCAAAGAATCTTGTTCCAAAATAAAGAGGGTGATATCCGAGACTTCGAATTGAAAACAGTTACCTTCGGGGTCAGCTGTGCGCCTTTCCTCGCCATTCGAGTGCTGCAGCAGCTAGCAGAGGATGTCCAAGGGGCGTTTCCGAAAGCCAGCCACATTCTTCAACAACATATGTTCGTCGATGACGTTCTGGCAGGGGCAAATTCCCTAACTGAGGCCCATAGTTCGATCCAAGAGTTACAAGCAGCTCTTAGCTCCGCTGGTTTCCCTTTGAGAAAGTGGACTTCAAACCACACGAGCATTCTAAAGAGTATTCCAGCCAACCACCTCCTTCATAGCGAGTTCCTCGATATCGATACCGACAGAACTGCCAAAACGCTTGGGATTCGATGGAGGGCTAATTCCGACGAATTCTACTTCGTGCCGCCAGAAATAGTGGTGGCACCCTCCTTCACCAAGCGAGAGGTGTTATCCCAAATCGCGAGGCTGTTTAATCCAGCGGGATGGCTCGCTCCGTTTATAATACGTTCCAAAATGTAAAATGGCTGGACCACATCGAGAACCCGACGGGACGGATAGCCAGGTGGGCCCTGGAACTTCAGCAGTGCCAGTTCGAAGTCCACTATCGGCGGGGAAAATATAACGTGGTTGCCGACGCACTTTCCCGGCAACCTCTGGAGCATCTGCAGCGCCTGGATACGGAGGAGACCCGCTGTAAATGGCTGCGGCACAAACTAGCCGACGTCCGGAACGATCCCCAGAAGTATCCGGATTACGTTGTCGAAGACGGAGAGCTATATCGCCACCTCGGACACCGCCCGGACGACCAGGACTACGTTCCATGGAAACTCTGCATCGCGGCCGAGAACCGGGCGAAAATTCTCCAGGAGTGCCACGACCCCCCCCACGGCAGGACATCTGGGAGTATGCAAAACAATCATGCGAATCTCCCAGAAGTACTACTGGCCGGGCATGTTTCGGGACGTCAAGAAACATGTGCGGCAGTGCGTCCCCTGCCAGAAATACAAAGTCGAACAGCGGCATCAGGCGGGCCGCATGCTGACCCGCCAAGTAGACGAACCTTTCGGGATTTTATGCGCGGACTTCGTGAGACCCTTACCCCGATCCAAGGAAGGCAACACCATGCTACTGGTGTTCTTCGACAGCTTCACCAAATGGGTAGAACTGGTACCAATGCGCAAGGCCACCACCCGGACGCTAATCCGAGCGTTCCGCGAGCGAATTCTAGGGCGCTTCGGAGCCCCTAGGAAGATGGTCTGTGACAACGGTACGCAGTTCACCAGCAAGGGAGTTCCTCCGGGAGACGGGAGTGGAACTCCAGGACACTCCTCCGTATTGCCCAAGGGAGAACCCGACGGAGCGGGCCAATAGGACGGTGAAGACAATGATATCCCAACACGTGGGGATGGAGCAAAGTAGCTGGGACAATCTACTACCCGAACTCACGCTAGCGGTGAACACCAACGTGTCCGAGACCACCGGAACCAACAGAAGGCCAGCCAAGAACAGCGCCGGCACTACAACCTGCGGCGCCGCGATTGGAGGCCCGCCGTGGGATCGTTGGTCCTCGTGCGGCAACATCACCTCTCAAAGGCCGTCGAGGGGTTCGCGGCCAAACTCGCGCCCATGACGGACCCTTCAAGGTGGCGGCGTTCTCTTCACCCAATGTGGCCCGAATCAGGCGGCCAGGGCAACGGAAGGGCCGGCTGGCAGACGTGGCCGACCTGAAGGCTTTCCATACCGCCGATAGCCCGGGGAGTTCCGATACTGAGGAGGAAGAGGCGCCACGCCCATCGAGGGACCACGACACACCAGCCGGATCCCCACAAACGATCGGATTGGAAAAGGGCCTAGCGAAGGGGAGGCCAAACCTTTCCCCTACCGCGCTAGCCCCCCACATGGGACCTTCGAACACCAAGGGTACCACCCCGGGATTCCCCCACGAAGATGTCGCAACCGCCCCAACTACCCCACACGATCCATTCCCATCATAGACATGGCCATTCCTGTTTATTCCCCGTTCCTAACCCTTCCGTTACTACCCTTCTCACATGCAGGTTAAAATACTAATCCACCTTACGATCTCCCCACAGCAACCCCATGGAGTCTGTCCTGATCGACTCCAGCGACGACGAAGGACCACGCCTGCCTGGGCGTTCGGGAGGCACGACGACACATAGGGACCCCCGGCTACGCGCGAATACGCCGTACGCCGGGCGGTTCGCCGGGTCGCGCCAGCCGGGCGAGCTCGGGCGAGGGTGAAACCTTGCCCGAACCGCCCCGGTATAGCACCTCAGCCCGACGGGACGCGTCGCTCTCCCTCCGGGCGGATTTCAGCCCCCACACCCCGGAGACCTGGGCCCACGGCGACCACGAGGAGGAGACCAGGTACCGTGACTGGGGCTACGGTGCGAGCCCGACCGGGTCATCGGAGGACAGGGTCTACGAACCCTGTAGCCCCCAGGAATTCGGCACCGAGGACGAGGAGGAGCTCGTGGAGGAGGCCTTCGAGGCGGAGACCACGCCATACGAACCCGGATTCCGTGTGGAGGACGGGTCCGGGAGCGAATCGAAGCGGCCCTACACCATCAGCTCCGAAAGCGAGCACGAAGACGCCCCACCTACCACCGAGCACTTCGTGGAGGAAAGCGAGGAGAGGTACGGGTACTGGAGACGGGACTGGGTCCACCTTTTCAGGGCACAATATACCCGGGTGACCCTCCGAGCGCCGTTCCGACGACCATCCACCGGGCCGATCGTCACCTTCCCCCCGTCACCACGGCCGGAGCATTACTGTGTGCCGCGGGGGGATTGGATCACGATCGAGGAGTTGGACCCCGCACCGACCAGCCCCCTGGAGAGCACACGGCCGGAACCGTCCACGCCGCCTCGCCCGGTCACACCGTCCCGTTTACCCAGGGTTACTGTGGGCACGGGCGCCGCCGCCGTCGCCCATAACCCCCCTGCCCCGATCCCCACGGGAAAATCGATGACGTGGGAGTCGGTGTCGAGCGACTCCGACTGCGAGCCCAGGCAGCAGTTCCGCCGAAAGGAGGCCCCGATCCCCACAGTATGNCAGTTCCGCCGAAAGGAGGCCCCGATCCTCACAGTATGCGGAGCGGATCCACCCCGTCACGCCCACGTGCCACCATAGGAGACGGCCACCATGCCGTAGAATGCGCGTCCCTCCACCGGACCGAAGGAACGACGGCCCGATGCACCGGACAGCCTCAACCCTGGAGAAGAGACTCCAGCCACCCCCGACCAGGGCTCTTGGGAGCAACTGGTGGATCTCCCCGCCGAGTGGACCACCGACGCCCCTGGGCAACAGATCCCCGAGGCCCTCTGGCGGGACATCGACAGGAGTCTGCGCGGAGATAGGGGCGCCCGTTACCGCTTTCGTCGAATCACACCGAGAGGGACGTATCAAGTAGCGGTGCGGGCCCGAGGCAAAGGAGGGCATATCCGCCACGCCGCTAAGGCCGCCACGCCACCCAGGCCGCCACGAGGACACATGTAAGTCTATCTTTCTTTCCTCCTTCTCTACCGTATGGCCGTGAACTCACGGAATTTACCACAAGCAAAACTCCTACCTTGATCTGCTATGATACGGTTAGGTACCCCGAAAAGAGATATCGTTGATTGTATGGCTTTAATACAGTCTTCTGCATCTAAACGCAAAGTATGTTATAAGTGAACAAATTTAGTAAAAGCATCTCTTTAAACTATGACATATTCCTCAGCTTTCCACTAATGTCAATGTGCACAGTATGCAAAGGTATCTCAACTTTCGGAATTGGATGCAATTCCACTTAAACTTTTCCTGTTGAAGGCTTTGCTAGTTTGCATGTTATGCAGTTCTCTACGAATTGTCGTACATACTTGGATATGTGCTCGAACCAATACTGCTCATAAGCTTTGTTCAATGTTTTCTGCCACCCTTAATGCATGATTGCTTCATGGACATAGTTTATTACAGACCACCTAAAGGCTCTTGGGATTACAGCTGAATTTTCCGATATAAAATTACTCCTCTTGACTCGTACGTCTTTGCTAGACTCCTACAACTCTACATTATTCAACTGGGTTCTAATTGCGCTTAAGCTCGAATCACGCTGCTGCTCAGCTACGAGCCATGCTCCATGCAGTTTCTTTTGCGGTACTCTATCACGAAATCAAATGATTGTAAATATGCCCACCAATGGTGTACCCTCGGCGTTGGTTCTACTTTGGTTCGACTTGCTCTCCATGAATTACAATCTGTAAATACTACAAACTTTCGACCGTGAAGGTAATGGTAGAAACTTTTTACAGCGTTGTATACCGCGAAGGTTTCTACTTCGTAAGAATGATACTTAGATTCTGAGGGCGATGTACACTTGCTAAAATATTCGATTACTCTTGGCTTGCCATCTATTTTATGCATGAGTATGGCACCATAGCCACTTGCACTTGCATCTGTATGCATCTCTTTGGGTTACTGCAGATCAAAGATAGTTAAAACCGGATCATGAGTTAGTAGTGAGATAATCTTTTGACGTATTTCTTCATGCTCTGCTTTCCAAACAAAGCTACTATTTTTAGAGGTCAAATGATACAACGGTTTCATTTGTTCAGAGAACTGCGGGACAAATTTATGGAAGTACGACGCTAATCCTATAAATTGTCTCAATTGTCAGACATTATTTGGTTGAGATAGTCCAGCCAAAGCTTGAATTTTTTTTTGGATTTGGTTCAATATTGCCGTCCTTGACCAAGTAGCCAAGGTATTCTATTTCAGTTTTCAGAAAAGAGCACTTTTTTATAATAAATGAAAATCCTGCTTCAATCTTTTATATGCTTCCTCTTTTGACCTCGCTACTATCACTACGTCATCAATGTAAACAATTGCATAGGAATATACCAAGTCACCTAGTGCTCACGCTATAGCTTACTAAAAAATCGAAGAGGCATTCTTTAGCCCAAATAGCATAGATAAAAACTCGTATTGGCCCTCGGGGGTTACGAAAGCGGTTCGCTCTATACATCCTGCATCAATTGGAATCTAATATCTAAGCAAGAGAAGTATTTACCCCCACTTCATACTGCTACTACATGTGAGAACGTATGGCAACAACTAAAATTTCATTTGCTCTGCTCTCATATTGCTCAAAAATTTTTACTAAGGCTACTAATCCACAGAGCATTTTCAAAAATTGTCTGCTATAGCATTTGGCTGTAGCTAACAAGTCAAAAAACTCGGAACAGAGCAAAGCACAAAGTTTTCAATTTTATTGCTACAACTCTGCTACTGCTCTCGTCAAATTGACAGCGCCTGCTATAGCGTAGCAACAGTTTTGTGAATCTGGCTTCTATGGAGTAGTAAATTCAAACCCTGCCTGTTGCTGTAGTTCATTTCTGTTCGTTATAGTGTTGGTGAATAGTAGACGCTGTAATCTAGTGTCGATTTGCGACGTGTGTGCCAGTACGAAAGAAACAGCTATCTCCTCGATGTTCATCGCCTTCCATGATTTGACTGATTTTTCTCTAGTTTTAGTTGAAGTAGTCGTTTTTAATAATTCAATGAATCACAGATTTTGTGCTTCTAGCAGAGCTCGCTATTCACTATCATGCTGGGCCTGAGTCGATCCCACTTCTGATGTCAGGGGTTGTGTAGCTTGCTGCTCTTCTTTTGCAATTTCATTTGATTCCGATGCGCAGTGAGCTGCGGTTAGCTATGTCTTCCTCGTTTGCAGTCCCAGAGCCAATTGAATTTTCATTTTTCTTTCATGACAGATGACATGAGTCTCGCTACATTCACTTGTCGATTCCTGTTTTTACTTTCTCTCTCTCTCAGAGACAACCAACACTCGACTGCATCATGCAGTCTCGCTACCAGGATACTACCATATATGGTAATTTCATCCTCGCCACATTTCATTGTGCATTTTTTTTTGCTTTCTCTCTCTCAGAGGCAACTAACACTAGACCGCGCCACACTCGGTTGAGACGACACTTTCTCGTTCTCAATCCTCACTCTCACCAAATATGGAAGTAAAAGGAACCACAATAACTTATTGCTTAGTTTCTTTTGTTTTATATTGTTCCTTGTTATTAATTCCTTACAGTCTAATTGACATTTCCTTTATTCTTATACATCTCCGACATACGCATGTATATTGTTCGGAGCTTGGATTTGATTTGTGTAAAATATACTCACAATATGAACTGAGGAACTGAAGTAAAGTCCGTTTGTCTGCTGATGAACGAATATGTACTGAAGAAGAACGGCCTAAACGCAGACGGAAAGAAGAAATGGAGTTGGAAGTTCGTACTTATCTTCGTTATAGAGCAACCAAAAGCTCTAAGGACCAAAATTTTTGTGTACAAGCGGCCGGCTGCACAAAATTCGGGATGGAATATTGGAGTTTCGGATTTTAGTTCGCACAGCAGGCCCAAGAAAAAAAAAGGTCTTGTTGTCGGATCGAATCGTGGTATAGCACGTCTTCAGTTTTATAACAGAATAATTAGCTTACAGAACTAACTCTGTGCTTCCGCTTACAGAACTTCAGAGGAAAACGAGAGCGGGAGTGCAACGGCGATCGGCACATCGCGGTCCCGAACCATGCCTAACAAAGCAGAGATCGGACTTCAGACTGGTAAAGCGGTTTTCTTAGACCCGCTCTTCCCGGCAGCAGTACAGTGGATTCTGACCTGAACACCAATCAAATAAATCAATCAAATCCAAATCTGCACATACACATTTTATTTGTTTACTCACAGTGGCTAGACGTGTTTTCCACCGCCCTCCGAATTGATTCGTCTGTTAGCCAGTGCCAGTGGAAAAGAAGAACAATTAGGGTGCGACAATCTGAGACACGGGTACGTACCAGAATCGGCAAAAGCTGGCTGGCTGGCGCCCAAAACCTTGGCACTGGCAACCTTCGTCGGTGATTGTAGGCAAGGGGGGAACCCCTCTCGCATGCGGTGAGCTTCGCTATTTAGTTTAATTTAATTTAAATTAATCCGGGTCTCATTTGGGCTGGCCTGCCTAACAAACTAATTTCCACCTCCTGCAACTCCAGCACCTGGCTCCAGTGGGAAAAGAAGCAGAAATCCGAGGAACTGGCCATATTCCAACCTCCCTGCTGCGGCGTCGCCATCTAAAAAGGGGCTCTGGGGACCGAGAAGAAGCGGTATATCTCCCAACAGGCATTCACCGGGGGAAATCCCGGTGCACCAGGAGACCCCACCTAGGAACAGGCGCCATGGGCAAGGAGAAGGCAACTGCCTGCCAGGATGATAAGATCCAGGCATTAGCGGTAGCGAAAGCAGTGGACGAGCTGCTGCGCAACTTCCGGCGTGTGAAACAGCGCTAACAACGCTCGCCTCCTGCAACCTCGACCGAGACGCACCCGATGTCCTCACCGCCAAAGGTCAACGGCTATGGTCGACAAGCTGGGAGAGATGCTCCACGGACTGATCACCAAGTTTACGACACCAGGAGCAACAACAACAAAGAAGTCCACCATGTCACGCAGGGCTCGATGGACGCGATGCTGGCTATAAAACAGCTGCAGCTGGACCACGGCGCAGCGCTGTGAGGAGCGAGAACCCCACGCCCTACCGAGGAAACAACGCCCTGAAGCAATCCTCATCAAATGCTCTCCCTATAGGGATTCAAAAACAGCGTCCAAGGCCTGCGAAGGACAGCCAACGGCGGCCTCCTGCTAAAGATGCAAAAGCCACTGCACCCAGCTACTCAGCATCTCCAAGCGGCTATAAAAATGTCCATATACGACTGAGCGGAGGTGTCTGCCCTGCAGGAGACGGTGCACGTTGAGATCCGCGACCTAGACGACATGACCAGCGGGAAGTAGGCAGCCATGGCCAATTTTGCGGGAGAGGACTGCGACATCCCGCGCCTAATCAGGCAGAAAACGGAGCCGAGGCGATGCTACAGCAAAGACCTTGCAGGAATCTTGTTTCAGATGTGAGGGTTTAGGCCCCAAACAGAAGACGTGCCATGGCAAGCCAAAATGCATCCGAAATGCGCACGAAGAGGCAAGAGCGCGAAGGAAGCGAAGCACGCGACCCTGGTCCTGCCCGGTCCTGCCCGGAGTACCAGAAGGCCACCAATCATATGCAGATTGGTTTAACTCCTCCAGCTCAAGCTTAACCACTGCAGAGCAGCCCAAGACCTCCTGTCCCAAACTGTCCTTGAAATGAAGATTGACATCGCTATACTAAGTGAGCCATACAGAGCGAAACACGAGGGTGTATGGCAGCAAAGTGCCGACTGCAGGGCAACCAGCATGGACGCCAACACCATCACAGGGGATGAAAATATCTGCGCGGATTGGCTGTCCGCGAGGATTACGGCAGCCTGCGACGCGGCGATGGTGAGCTGCGGCGGAGGAAACGGCAGACGACCTGTACCCTAGTGGAACCAGGAGATAGCTGTAGCAGGAAGGCAGTGCCTATCGGCGAGGCGGAGATGCCAGCGAAGTAGGGGACGACTGGGCAAGCTAGTCAGACTGCCCACACCAACCTCGCAGGAGCAGCTGGGAGCTATTGTCTCCACATTGTTCCCATCCCAGCCGCCTCTAACTGCCAGCGTAACTGCAGTCAGTCCGCACCCGACATGCGAAGAGGAAGTCCTGAGCGCCTTGTCAAGCTGCAAAGTATCCAAGGCTCCAGGACCAGACGCATCTCCAATGCAGCCCTACATGCAATAGTAAAAGCGTTTTCCAGGCTATTCGCCGCGCATGTGTTCAACCGACGCATTAGCGAGAGCACCTTCCCTTTTTCTGGTGTCTCTGTTATTGACAGAGGGACAGACTTTTGGCATTTAGGACATTTTTTTATGTACTCTTTTATGTCTTTGGACATCTTTTTCCAGTAGTAATGTCTCTGGACCTTGGCCAAGGTTTTTGTAATGCCAGTGTGACCTCCTTGCATTGGATCATTATTTAATGTAGACAGTATAGATTCTTTTTCAGTTTTCATATTTATTACTTCAGTATCATATTGCCCATTATTTTAAAATTATCAATTGAAACGAGTTCAAAGATATTTTCCCACGGTGCCACTTTGAGTTGGCTGATCTTGTTAATACTGACCTGCTTTTCAAGCCTTTGGAAGAATTGCCCTAAGTCAAGGGTTCAATTAGTATACAAATCGCTAACATCATAACTTGCTGTAATTTTCTTTCCGTAGTTGAATAAACACATATTATTTACATGCAAGGTCACTTCTTTACGTACTTCGTCATTGTTTATGACTTTATATACGTTGGCCTTAGAAGCTTTCTCATCAGATTGCCTAGACAATTCTGTTTCTTTTTCTCTTGCGCAGGATTTCTGTCTACTTTGATTTCTGGTAGTGAATATAAATATTGTTCCGGTAATATTTTGTAGCTCTTTAATTGTTATTCTTGACAATGCGTCAGCTACGTGATTGTTTTTCCCTTTAAATACTCGACTGTAAAGTCGTATTCTTCTAATTCGAGCCTCATACGTGTTAATTTTGAACTGGGATTTACCATTGAAAACAAATAGGTTAATGGTCTATGGTCTGTTTTAATCGTGAAATGGTTACCATAAATATATGGTCGGAAATGTTTTATAGCCCAATGAATTGCAGATAGATTCTGCTCAGTAGTACTCTTGTTACTTTCTCCTTTAGTGTAGAGAGATTTGTCCATTTGCTGTTACGGAGTGGTCACGTAGAGAGATCCAACCAAGTCTGGTCCCCGAAGACATTCATAAGACTTTTTGATTTTAGTTTAGTTTCTCAATACATTTCATTCATTTATTTGTCTTGAGGTTTTCTTCTAATTAGAGCAGCTGTAGTTGCCGCTCCAAGCTCACATCATTGTCTGTTCTTATCGATCTACCTTTAGAATTAATTAAGTCTAAGTCTTATAGCTGCGCTGCCAATAGCGGCAGCGGAAAGTCATGTATATAATATTCTTAAATGCATAGCCATGCTCGCTTAGGCTGAGCGCGGAGGTATATACACATATATATACATTGGTCCGCTCGTGCAGCAATTATGCTGACACTTGCATTCTTTGGGTGCGGGCCAATGTATAAGTGGGCGCTTCATATTTCGTCCTCTTGAAGTTAATGACCGCAATTGTATTGCGTAAACACCTGCAGCAAAGTGTTACAGTGTGGACCCGTTAAGTACTCTTGGTACGATGGGTATTTAATATATGTGCATACTACATCTCCCTCCTTTTGAAAAATAATAATAAATAAATAATATAATGAAGTTATTTTATAATTTTATATATATTTTATATAAGAATTTTTTTTTCTCTTTTTTTTTCTTTTTTTTTTCTATGTATGGCCATACGTGGAATGTAAAAAGAACCAAATTAATTACGAAACAAATGGTTTTAATCTATCCTTATGAACTGTTTGTT
>VNJN01003181.1:0-10238 GCA_008042485.1 Drosophila mayri | reverse complement strand
TCCAAAGACATAAAAGAGTACATAAGAAAATGTCCTAAATGCCAAAAGTCTAAAACGACTAAACATACAAAGACCCCACTGTCTATAACAGAAACACCAGAAAAAGCTTTCGACAGGGTAATTGTGGATACAATCGGTCCACTACCGAAATCGGAAAATGGAAATGAATACGCTATTACGTTAATATGCGACCTGACAAAGTATTTGGTAGCAATACCAATACCAAATAAGGGTGCAAACACAGTAGCTAAAGCTATTTTTGAAAATTTCATTCTGAAGTACGGTCCAATGAAGACGTTCATTATGGACATGGGAACAGAATATAAAAATTCGAAGATCTATGTAAATATTTAAATATTTAAAACATAACTTCAACTGCACACCACCACCAGACTGTAGGTACCGTGGAGCGAAGCCACAGAACATTTAATAAGTTCATCCGTTCCTACATCTCAGTAGACAAAACCGATTGGGATACATGGATACAATACTTCGCATATTGCTTTAACACAACCCCCTCTATGGCACACAATTATTGTCCATATGAGCTAGTTTTTGGTAAAATTTCAAATTTGCAAAACACTTCAATAGCGTAGATAAAATAGAACCCCTTTATAATGTAGATGACTATGCTAAGGAGAGTAATTATAGATTAGAAATAGCCTATAAAAGAGCTGGAGTTATGTTAGAAGCAAATAAGAATAGAAATAAACTATTAAATGATGATAAAGTAAGGGATATAGATATATCAGTAGGTGACCAAGTTTTATTAAAAAAAAAAAAAAGACAGGTCATAAGTTAGATTTTACATATACAGGTCCGTATAAAGTAACGGAAATAGGAGATAGAGATAATATAGTAATAACAAATAATAAACATAAGAAACAGACAGTTCATAAGGATAGATTAAAACCCTTTATTTCATAATTAATTTGGTTCTTTTTATATTCCACGTATGGCCATACATAGTTAAAAAAATATATTACAACTATAAAAATAACATATGAATAAATAAGTTACTACATAAAAAAAAAAGAAAAAAAATGAAAAAAATGAAAATTTTAAACTCAAAAAAAAAAAGAAAAAAAAATTCTTATATAAAATATATATAAAATTATAAAATAACTTCATTATATTACGTTATTTTTCAGAAGGAGGGAGATGTAGTATGCATATATATTGAATACCCATCGTACCGAGAGTACTTAACGGGTCCACACTGTAACACTTTGTTTCAGTGTTTACGCAATACAATTGTGGTCATAAACTTCAAGAGGACGAAATATGAATCGCCCACTTATACATTGGCCCGCACTCAAAGAATGCAAGTGTCAGCATAATTGCTACACGAGCGGACCAGTGTATATATGTGTATATATCTCCGCGCTCAGCCTAAGCGAGCATAGCTATGTATTTAAGAATATTATATACACGACTCTCCGCTGCCGCTATTGGCAGACAATCTTAAGACAAATAAATAAATAAAATATATTGAGAAATTAAACTCAAATCAAAAGGTCTTATGAATGTCTTCGGGGAACCAGACTTGGTTGGATCTCTCTACGTGGCCACTCCGTAACATCGATGGACAAATTTCACTACACTATTTCTTCCTTTTTTACCTCTGTTCCCTCAGCTTCCCTCTCCGCCACACTACTGGGTCCACCTATCCTGGTGGCGGCCCAGGGTCCAACTCCAGAGCACGCCCTCCTTGCAGAGTAACTAAGAGCTAATGTATATAACTTAACCTACTTATATTGTTTCTGTCGGGGGACTGGCAGGTGCGATCCCAAAATTTCCCTGGAAAATAAATAAGCAGGAAAATAAGGTATTGGTGATGATGCTCCATGGCGATCCGACTTCGGTCTGGTTTTTATTTAAGTATGAAATAGGATATGAAAAAAATGGCGACAGATACATTTTTCCCCAGAAATAAATATTGCCCCTTTGTTCAGCATGAAATTCTCCCCCGCCCCTTGCAAGAGGAATACTTACAATCTACGAGTGGGAGCACCGTCCGCAAAGAATACATCCCAGCGTCCTGATCCGGGAGGATACCCGGCAGCATCACGTCAGCGTAGACATCCGCCCCAAGCACAACCGACACTAGAGATGGGCGGAACCAGCGGTCATCCACCAAAGTGACATTCTGGAACATGTCTTTCACATTCGGATCCAGCGATTTCCCCGGCGTTCGGGTCTGTATCTGCTCGTCCACCAGCATCAGCAGCTGCTTGCTCATCTTGGACGCCTTGGAGCGAATCTCGGTGGTGCACACCCGTTGGTCGCCAATGCCCGTGATGGCTAGATTATAAGAGCCTTCACCAGGGAGATGTGGATGCGACTCACAGGAGAGCACAGATCCACCATGGCTCTGACATCAAACCGCTTTTGTTCGGGTCCGATTAGCACGGACGCGGTTAGAAGGATACTCACACTCGCCCGGGCCATGATAGGGATATATCCATTGGCGTGGCGGAGCGTCGAGATCCGGATAAAGACGCCTGCTGGCGCTGCTGTGACTGACGCTGAGGCCGAGAATTCAAAAGTGGCTAGCGCCATTGTCGGGGTCGCGAAGATCTCGGAGGCCCAGAAAGGATGTGCAGCAGCGTGCGACACCGCATATATGACACCCCACTTTACTGCGACACGACCGACCGGAATGCTCGTGGGCCAGACAGTTTGCGCAGTACTTATTGATCAGTACCGCGCGGAGCCGCTTCACAGCCGGAAGTTGAAGAAAACGCCAGCAACTCCTCAGTGCGTGGGCTCCCCTGCAGACTCAACATCCGTATACGTCGCTCCCTGATGAGCGACGAGCACCTTGGTGGGTCGTTGGAGCCATTGTATACGGATCTATATCAAAGGAAATGGATAAATATGAAAAATTAAGTCCTGTGGATTCGGATGATCACGAAACGTGAACGGAACAACGACGTTGGACGACACAACTTATGATTAGCAATGGTCAGTTAGAAGGACTAAGGTATTAAGAAGTCACTATGGTCACTGATAGGCCGTTGCTCAATATCGGTTTCGGATTAACCAATGGTTCACTAGGCCACTGCTCCTGCTTGAGTGGCAGCCAGTCCGGTCCGTGCCACCAAAGCGTGCTGTCCTTAAGCTCTTGGGGCGAGACGCCCCGGCTTGCTAGATCAGCTGTATTGTCTTCGGATCGTAGATGTCCCCATTTGCTTTCGTTGGTGCGTTGTTCAATCTTTGCGACCCTGTTGGCCACGAATGTCGTCCACGTGCATGCTGGCTTACCTAGCCATGCAAGAACTATGGTCGAGTCAGTCCAATAAAAAATCTCATAAGCTATAGGCGGCATTTCAGAAATTACGGATGCTGCTAGCTCAGTGAGAAAATGGCAGCCCCATACGCGTCCTGTGACGCATCGCAAAACGCATGGTACTGCACTTTGGCAGCAGGATGGAAACGCATCCACCTCGGAATACGAATTTTTCTCAGCCGAAGCTCTCTAATGGCTAAAACTGCCGAATGCTGAGTGTGAGCCCCTGCATGCACATCGTTGACGTACATAAAGTTCCAGATGATGTCGCTAGCCAAAGGATATTGGCCCCGGATGTCCTGAGCCAACTGCTGTAGCACTCTGATGGCCAGGAAGGGCGCATTTGCCGGTACATCTTGGTGATTTCCGCATTGAAAACATTCTTTAAAAAACGCCATTTTAGAATCTTAATAGTCAGATCGGACTGTAGTACCGGCCCCGCACGAAGGATATCATTGAGGCTGTTTCCGTTTCATGAGGGATTGGAAGCGTTGAACACGACGCGAACCTTCGTCGTGGTGCTATCTGGTTTGAAGACCGCGTGATGAGGCAGATAAAAACTGCTGGTGTCGTTAGGAGAGACTTGGTGCATATGACCTAAATCTAAATACTCTTGAATGACTGAGTCGTATAGCTCCTTCAATGGACGATCTTTAACTAATCGAATTTCGTTTCGGAGGAACTGCGCCAGTGCGATGGGTCTGGAATGACCCAGCCTAATATTCTCCGGCTCTTTAAAGGGCATCGAAACAACATACCTTCCATCCTCGTTTCTTTTGGTAGATCGGATAAAGTTCTCCTCGGACTGGATTTCTTTACCAGCTTCACTGGAACATTCTCCACTTCCCAAAATGTTGTGAGGATGCTGTCTAGCTTGGACTCGGTGTCTGCTAATCCGGCTGAAAAGGAGCAGATTCTGCTTGTGGGTAACTCTGTTTTCAAAGGTCTGGATTGACCGCGAGCTATTGTCAGCCCTCATTGCCCTGGATGGGGCATTCACGTTTGGCCTAAACTTTTCAATCGCTTCGAGCGTTCGATGACGATCCCGTAAGAAAGCCTGGAATTCGGACCGAGGTGGAATATCAGACTTGCTGAGAAGGGACTGTTCCCATAAAGACAAAGTTTATTTTGGCAATTTGGAAGAGCAGAGAAAAACGAGCAGGCAATTCCAATTAGAAGTTTCTATCTTTGCTATTTGCAAGACCGTTAAACACACATTCCTGGGTAACAGAAGGCAAATTGAACAAAATCTTCAATTGGCTGTTGACCAGCAGCCTCTTATTCTCAAATTGATTCTGTAAGTTTCTCCACGCTGATTCAAACTCATCATTGGTTAACGGAGATAACGGAGAACAATGGATTTGGCCTCGCCGCTAGTTTTTGCATTGCGATGGAACAGTTTTTCGACTTCTGAAAGCCGAGGATTGCGTATATAGATGGCTGAAAAAGGTCCCGAAATGTGGGCCAATGAACATAGTCACCATTGAAAACTTCGCCCTCGACTGGAGGTAAGCGACATCCGCCCTGAGACGGCGTCAGATTGGAGGACTGAACCGGCTGTTGCGCTCTTGACTCTTCAATGATCTCATTGAGGCTTGCTGCGCACCGCTCGTAAACGGTATAACAGTAGTCATACTTGGATTTCATGACTGTTATTGTGTCTTTGCAGTTTAAATTGGCCAGAACTTCGGAGCCGGGGTGTTGACTCTGGCTTCGAACTGACCCATCCTATCGGTTGTGGTCATGAATTTTATCATTCTTCAGCTCTTCAGCTTGAGTCATTCTTCCAGTTGCTCCAGTGACGTGGGGAGGCACGACAGATTTTGCGGCTTTTGTGGATGGTGCAGTCGGTGGAACTTCGAGCGACGTGCTTGTAGATTTAAGTGAAGTGGTGGTTGTCAATGGGCTTTTGCTCCGAGAGTTATTTTCGCCTTCGGAAGACGCAGAGAATTCACTCGTTGCCCTGACTTTGTGAGACGCCTCTGCCTTAGAAACGATCAGACGGGCTTTTGGTTCCTCACCGTCGCCGATTGGCATGTTGAACTCTTGTTGGAGCCGCTGGATAAGCGCAAGAAAACCCGAGTTAATCGAAAAATTATGTTTATCGATTTTGAATCGATCCGGATCCGGATCCGGAAAAGAATAAGGGCGCTGGATAATAACCGAAGAGAACCTATCGGTTTAAAGTCAATACGGCGGCGCGGGATGACGCGTTGGCACGGACGTACTTGATTTGAAAGATATTGGGGCGCTGGATAACGCGCAGAACGAATCGATAAAAAAAAATGTGTAGAATTAATTATTTGGGGACAAATAAAAGTTTGTCGAAAATACTGTGGGCTGGAAAAGGAATAAAAAGGATTAATGGAAAACTGATGTTTATCGCTTTGGAAGAAATGCTTGAACGCTGGATAAAGCGTATCACAAAATAATCGCGAACGATGTCCACGATTTGGATAATAAAGGGGCGCTGGATATCGCGTAAAAGAATTTAGTACACAATTGAAAACCCAAACCAAAAAAACAAGGAAAATATAAACAAGCACCAACGGTGCACGGCTCGTTAACAAACTACCTTCTGCTACCTTCGCGGCCAATACACATGTATCTATGCAGAATAAACAAAAAAAAATATTAAACGCATATTTTTTTTTGTTTTGTTTGTTTCACTTTGTGACGCGTACCGCGCACAATAAAAAGTGTAAATAAAAAAATGTAAAATAATAAAGTTTGAAGAGATTTGAATTGCATGCGCGCGCGCGCCACACTAACAGCCAGGGGCACACTAGGCGGAAAAGAAGTGGAAGAACCCGATCGCGGCGGGGACCCGCCAGGCCCTATATAAGGCGGGCCATAGAAAATCACTTAGCCGCCGACAGCGATCGGAAGCGGTAAGCCACTTCCAGTAGTCAGCAGCCAAAATCACTTATTTGGGCTATCCGAATCTTTGGGGATTTGGGTTGCAATCAATTGTCGAGAGACTTTCGAGTCGCGACATCTAATTCGGCTTGCCGAATTCTCTCCCTCTGAAGACTTACGAGTCCCCCCGCTCTCTCTCGGAAGACTTACGAGTCCGCCCAGTAGACTTTCGAGTCCCCCCTCTCTCTCTCTCGCAAACCGCAGACTTTCGAGTCCGCCGCGTCTCTCCCTCGCTGAAGACTTTCCGAGTCCAACCATTCTTTCTCGCTGAAAACTTTCGTGTCCAACCAATCGCTCTCGCGGACGACTTTCGAGTCCAACCATTCTCTTCCGTGCATCGAAGACTTTCGAGTCTGCCGAATCTCTCTCTGAAGACTTTCAAGTCCCCGCGAACTGTAGACTTACGAGTCCGCCTCTCTCTGAAGACTTCCGAGCTCACCCGCGAACCGCCGTCACCGAGAAGAAGACGACAAAGACGCGAGAAGCCCGACGGCCGAGACAACGGCGATTCCTGGTTCCTGACATAGCAGATCCGAAAACTCTCTCCACTGAATTATGCAATAAAGTGCCAGATATATTTAAGTTAACCGAATTATCTCATTTGTTGTTACTGGGAAACGGGCAAACTTCTCTTACAGCTACCACTCGGACTATAAATTTTCTGAGCGGACCCTGGCCGTTCCTAAGCTATCGGGGAACTGGGCGGCAGACCGTCACGAATGCAAGTAATAATTTGTGGCGGACTCGCCTAGCTCACAAAAAATGAATATCGAAGGGGAGTAAAAATTGTCCGCAGCTTTGTTGGCTTTTAAATTTCGGGGTCCTCGTCGTCCTGGTTTTCGGATGTCCTGATCATCGGCAAGAGAATGTTTCGTCGTCGTTATGTTTGGGCTTTCACTACGTTGAACTAGGGCTTTCACTGGTTGAATCACGAGTGTTATAAATCTCGCTTGTCATCTTTTCCATGACCTGATTCTGCCACGATCAATGGCACACGCCGTTCCGCATTCCATGCACTCTCTGCATTCCGGGCTTTCCCTCTCGCTCCCTTTTGAGCATGCAGGTGGCCGATGCAAATTCCATTTCGCATTCCTGAACGCTGCCGGCGCCTGCGCCATGGACCTCTGCCCCGATCGTGCTCTCCGGCCTCCTCTGCTGGTCGCTGATTGGCGGATCTCGCGTTCGGGTCCTTGGGATGCGGTACCGCCGTTCCGTTCCATTCCCCGGCCGGTGTTTACCGAAGATGTTGCGGGCGGTGTTGCCGGCGATGTTGCTGGTGACGTCAGCCGTGGTGTGGCCGGTGTGTGTGCCTGGCCCTATGATCCTAACGCCTATTTCCCTAATACTTAACTAATATTTACACCTTATTTCTACACTTATGGTGCTATGTCACAGTAATGAAGTTTTCATTCATTAGAGACTTCATAAGAACCTTGAAAGAGACAACTATATGTTTTATTTGGCTCGGATTTCTATTGCAATGCCACTTGGGTTACATAGATTTTGAAACTTTTTTGGGGGAACATTTTGACTTATGACGTTTAATGACCTGGATCCTTTATTTAAATTAAAATTTTGCTTAATTTTAACAGTATATTGTCATCGGTCAAGTATCGTTTCTAGTATATTTTATGGAGATTTATCGATAGTTGCCACTATCACGCCCTTCTCCTTCTTCCTGTTGGGGCGGAGGAAGAACCTTTCCGCTTGTACTAATTTGTATCCGGAAGCGCTGGCCCTGCTCCTTATCTAAATACCGCCTCGTTCGTCTGCCACCGGTGCTCAGCCGCGCCTCAATCCGGTTGATGAGCCAGGCCGGCAATCGACCTCCCGGCGTCGACCATTCGTAATGGGCTGCCGCCCAGGGCCCGCTATGGGGTAGGGCGTCCTACCGGTCCGGCGATCCTCGCCCATCGCTGGACGACTCGCTGGGTGAGTCCCCTTAGGGAACCGTCCGGCTCCTTGCGCGCCATCTGTGCTCCTGCCACTCCTCCGCCACGGGCATCTCTGTCGGGGAATCCAGCGAACGGCTGACCGCACACCGGACGCCGGTGGGGTTGGCCAAGAACAGCCCCGCCCAAATATCCCCGCATATGTTGGGGATGCCAGAGACCCCGGGCTACTCGTCGCCACGTAGCCCTCCCTGAGGGGGCTGTAGGGTTCCCTCAGGCGTAGCCCCGTGTTCGCACCGGGTGACTGCTGTGGCGTCCAGGTCACCTCGGATGCCGTTTCGCCGGCCGGCGTCCTGGGCCTCTCCACCAGTGGTGGGTGCCTGGTGTCCTCCTCAGAGACATCCTCGTACTCGGCCCCCAATGGTCCGGGGACCGGTACTAGGGTTTTCAAAGTCTCCTGCGATATCTCACCGAAACAGGCCCGGAGCTCCGCCGCCTCCTCGGCCGTGACCATCACGGTCTCCTCTCCCTGGTTGGGAGCTTCCCAGGGCAGGAGGGTGGGCGAATCGGGCGACGGCGGCGTTGAAATCGGCGGTAGTGGTTACGGCACTCCTGAATCCCGCACGGTCATTAGGAGCGGGAGCCCACGGTACAGTCGTGGATCTCCTGTGCGGGCTTGGCAGACAAACGTTCGAGGCACTCTGAAACGGCTCAGAATCTGTTCCCGAAATGCCCGTTCCAGATGCGTTCCGGTGGCCTTGAGTAGTGGAATGAGTTTCATCCATTTTCTAACAGAATCGAGGAAGACTAAAAGCATAGTGTTTCCTTGCTTTGAGCGTGGTAAGGAGCCAACGAAATCTGCACAGAGAACGTGGAATGGCTCCTCCACCTGGCGTGTAAACATTCGTCCCGCCGGTTTCTCCTGGCTGACCTTATATCTTCGGCAACTCAGGCAGTGGCGTACGTAGCGGGCGACATTGCGAAAAAGTCCAGGTCAATAATATCTTTGGGCTACGCGGTTGTTTGTCTTCCGGACTCCCAAGTGTCCGGCGGTGGGAATATCGTGATTCTCTTGTAGAACCCGGTGTCGATAGTCCGCTCCCACACACAGCTTCCATGGTGTGTACTCCTCCTCCTGTGGCCGTAGCCCGATGCGGCGATAAAGCTGTCCGCTTTCTTCCCTGTAGTCCGGGAACTTGGCTGGTTCAGTCCGAACCTTCTTCAACATCCTTGCGAGCCACTTGCAGTTTGATCCTTGTACCTCTGCTTGCTGCGCTACGGGCAGCGGTTGGCGTGAGAGGGCATCAGTCACTAAATTCTGAGCTCCTCTTCGGTAGTGGATATCATATTGATACTGCTGCAACTCGAGTGCCCATCGAGCGATTCTTCCCGTTGGATTATCTATCGAGTTAAGCCACTTCAAGGCCTGATGGTCGGTTATTACATCGAACCTGTATCCTTCGATGTAACATCGCATCTTCCTTATGGCCCATACGATGGCGAGACACTCCTTCTCGGTCACCGAATAGTTCCTTTCTGCGCCATTTAGGCGTCGGCTGGCATAGGCCACTACTCGCTCCTGCCCGTCAATGGTCGGGGTCAGTACGGCTCCAATGCCGTACTCGCTGGCGTCTGTTTGCAGCACGAATTTCTGCTCGAAGTCCGGACAGACTAAGACAGGTGCTTCCGTTAGTCGCGTTTTCAGCTCCTGGAACGCCTGATCCTGTCGTGGCGTCCAGTCCCATTTCTTGCCTTTCTTCAGCAAGGACGTCATCGGCTCCACGATATCGGCGAAGTTGGGGACAAATCGGCGATACCATGATGCGATTCCTAGGCATCTACGAAGTTCCTTCAGACACGTTGGCGGCTTCAACTCGCGGATTGCAGCTACCTTATCCGGGTCGGTATGAATCCCTTCCTCGCTGATTACATGCCCCAAGTAGGCGATGTGTCGCTGGAAAAAGTGGCACTTGTCTCTATTTAGCCGCAGGTTGGCTCTGCGTAGTCGGCGAAATACCTCTCGAAGGTTCTCGACGTGTTCCTCCAGCGTCGATCCGATGACTATGATGTCATCCAAATACGCGAATGCGTGCGGCTCCATATCCGGACCGATTACTGTGTCCAGGGCCCGCTGA
>VNJN01003171.1:0-11321 GCA_008042485.1 Drosophila mayri | reverse complement strand
CAAACCGTCCACCTAGTTCCAAGTGCTAGTTGCGACACTCAAAGGCAATAGTTTATGCACTATCTGCCAGGCATCGAAGCCTCCGTATAAACAGTAGGAGAAAATAATTCGTTAATTGTTTGGGAAGAAAGTTATTATTCTGAATGTTTTATTTTTATAATTTAAAACAATTGAAAGGTGAGGGGTTTGAAAGCCGTAAACCTTTAATAAAAGGGGAAGAAAATTTGTAAATAATAATATTATAAAGAAATAGAAACGATGAACATAGAGTAAAATTAATTTATGGGAAGGGGAGGGGATCCAAGGCATTAATGTTTTTTTTATTTAAAAGAAAGTAGGAAAATGTACAATTGGATAGAATAGGTGGGGTAGGAAGAGTAAGTCCACTCCCGCGGGACTGCCGCAAAGCTATACTTCGCGGGGGCGGTTGGCGGTCATGTTGCCGCTCCTCGTTAGCCGTCCGAGCGTCGGATCTGCTCTCGTCGCCTCAGCTCTCTGAACGCGGTTGCTGCCATGTTGGCAACCGCTTGCCAGTTTTCTGGAGTGAGGTGGCATCCCGTTGATTCTTCCGCGGCCGCTCGTTGGGAGCTAAATAGCGGGCAGGCAAAAAATGCGTGCTCCGCGTCTTTTGTTGCTGTACTGCCGCAAACGTCGCAGTGTGGATCCGCCTCATGTCCGAACCTATGCAGGTATGCCTTGAAGCAGCCATGGCCTGTTAGGAACTGCGTCGTGTAGTAGTCCACCTGCCCGTGCCTTCTGTTTATCCAGGGATCCAGTTCGGGGATGATTCGATGAGTCCAGCGTCCTGTGGTTGCGCCATTCCATCTTGCTTGCCACTGTGTGAGCGTGCTGCTCCTCTGGGTTGCGCTACCAGAGTTGCCGGTCCGCTGCCAGTAGGTCGATGGGGATTGTTCCGGCTACAACCAATGCGGCTTCTTCTGATACTGTGCAGTAACCGCTGGCGATCCGCAGTGCGCAGCGTCTGTAGACTGTCTTGCATTGGCGGCTGTAGCTGGCTGTCCGCATGGCTTCCTCCCATATCGGTGCTGCATACAGGATGGTCGAGGTCACCACCGTTGCTATAAGCCGTCTACTGTATTGCCTTGGTCCTCGTGTGTTGGCCATCATCCTCGAGATTGCCGCCGTGGCCTTGGATGCCTTGGCCGCAGCGTACTCCAGATGGCTCTTGAAGTTCAGCCTGTGGTCGATCATCACTCCAAGGTACTTTAGCGCAGGGCTGGACTCTATGGTGGTCGAGCCGACCTGGATGCTCGCCTTCTCTATTGCCTTCCTGCTGCTTATGAGCACTGCTTCCGTTTTGTGCTCGGCGAGCGAAAGCCCGTTATCTGCTAGCCAAGCCCTCAGCATGTCGATCGCGTGGCTGCATTTCGCCGAGACGTCGGTCAAGTGCTTATCCACCGTGACCAACGCAATGTCGTCTGCGAAGCCCACCACAAAGCAGCCTTCAGGAAGTTCCAGCCTCAGAATGCCGTCGTACATGACGTTCCATAGGATTGGCCCAATGACTGATCCTTGTGGAACGCCTCCCGTCACCTGATATGCCTGGTTTCCGGCGTCCGAGCTGTACATCAGGACGCGGTCCGTGAAATAATCGGCTATGAGCTGTACAAGGTAGCCCGATATGCCGCTGCGCTGGAGTGCTTGCAGGACCAGGCTCCAGTTTGCAGAGTTGAAGGCATTTTTGACATCTAGGGTGCACACCAGGCAATACTTCTTAGTGCCTCCCTGCCACCTTTCGTCTTCGATGGCGTTTGCTGCCAGCTGCGTTACCTCGCGTATCGCGTCGATTGTGCTCCTCTTCTTCCAGACCCCTTGCTGGTGGGTAGATAGGGCTCTGCGCACCTCTATTTCCTTTTCCAGCCTTTTGCATACAATGCGCTCGAATATTTTCCCCACCGTGTTCAACATGCAGAGGGGCCGGTAAGAGGACGGGTCATCGTTAAGCTTGCCAGGCTTCGAGATGAGGGCTAGCCTTTGCTGTTTCCAGGCTCTCGGGGAAGTCCGCTCAATGATGCATGTATTAAATGCATGTGCAACGGGTGTCGGGAACGCCTTGACTAGAGCAGGCAGGGCAGCGTTGGGGATGCCGTCGGGTCCTGGGGCCTTGGATACTTTGCAGCTAGACAAGGCGCTCAGGACTTCCTCTTCGCAGGTCGGTACCGGTCTGCCTGCGATCACGCTGGGCAGTCTTAGTGGCGGCTGGGCCGGGAACAATGTAGAGACGATAGCTCCCAACTGCTCCTGCGATGTTGGCGTGGGCTGTCTGGTAAGTTTTCCCATTACCATCTTGTATGCTGACCCGAAGGGTACCTGGTCTGCCGCGTCGCAGAGTTCCTGGAAGCACTTGCTCTTGCTTTCCATAATCGCCACCTTGAGGGCTCGCTTTCTTTCCTTGAAGCTGGCCTCGTACTGCTCATGCGCGGGGCGTCCTGTGCTTCGCTGACACCTCCGCCGCGCAGATAGGCACAGTCGTCTCGCAGCAGCTATCTCCTGGTTCCACCAGGGTACTGATCGTCAGCCGTTTCCCCTGCAGCATCTCACCATCGCAGCGTCGCAGGCTGCCTTGATTTTCGGGGACATCCCCTCCGCGCAGGTATTAGCATCCCCTGCTGTTATGGTGGCGTCCATGTTGGGGAGTAGCGCCTCAGTGTTGAGGGTGCCCGCCTTGTAGGCCATTTGGCGGTTTTGCGGGCTCGGCTGGTCAGCCCTAATCTCCATGGTGATAGCCGCGTGGTCACTATGCGTGTATAGGCCGCTGACTCTCCAGCTGGTGTTCCGCGAGAGCTCAGGGCTGGCAAAGGTCACGTCGATAGTTGACTCTCGTCCCGCCTTGCTGTATGTGCAACGGGCCCCATCGTTGAGCAGGCATACATCCAGGGTTGTAAACGTGTCCAGAAGGATCGTTCCCCGCTGGGTCGTCTTCGCGCTACCCCACTCGGTGGCCCAGGCATTGAAGTCTCCTGCTATTATCACCGGCGATCTCCTGCGGGCATCGTGGGCGATTTCCATAACTATGTCCCTGAACGCGTCTATGCTCAGGCTCGGCGCTAGATAGCAGCTGTACACCATCAACTTGTGGAGTGTGGCCCTGGTGTATCCCGGTCTCGCCACTCGCTGTGATAGGTGGCCAGCGGGCTGCCCAAGCTCCAGATGGCTGCCCCACCGTCGGCACTCTGCTGCCATACTCCCTCGTGTTTCGCTCTGTATGGCTCACTCAGTATGGCGATGTCCGTCTTCGTATCAGAGACAGTTTGGGACAGGAGGTCTTGGGCTGCTCTGCAGTGGTTAAGGTTCAGCTGGAGGAGCTTAACCATTTTGCATGTACTTGGTGGCCTTCTGGTACTCGGGGCAGGACCTGCTCAGGGTCGCATGCTCCGATTCCTTCGCGCTCTTGCCTCCTCGTGCGCACAGAATGCACTTTGGCTTGCCATGGCACGTCTTGTGTTGGTGGCCTAGGCCCCCACGTCTAAAGCAGGACTCCTGCGTGACCTTTGCTGCTGCGTCTGAGGTCCTGCACCTCGCCGAGGTGTGCCCGAAGCCCATGCACTTGAAGCATCGCCTCGGCTCCGTTTTCTGCCTGATTCGGCAGACTACCCATCCAATCCGGATTTTGCCCTTGTCCAGCAACCTCCTTGCGTGCTCGGGTCTAAGGTTGACCGTTGCTACTTGGGTCCCGCCGAATGCTTTACGCATCCTTGGCGCCGCATTGCTTGGGATACCGCGAAAATGTCCATGGTTACCTCCTCCCCGCTGGTCATGTCGTCCAGGTCGCGGATCTCCACCTGCACCGTCTCCTGCATGACAGACACCTTCGCTTTGTCGGAGATGGCCGTCTTTAAGGCCGTCCTTCGCAGGCCTTGGAGGTTGCCTTTGAGTCCCTGTATTGAGGGCTCCGTCTTAACGATCCTGAGAATATCTGCGTAGGATCCTTCGCTGCATTTGATGAAAATCGCATCAGGGCGTTGTTTCCTCGGTAGGGCGTGGGATTCTCCCTCCTCACTGCGCGCGCTGGTCGTGCTATTGGCCTGGGAGTCCTTCGTCTTGGATTTTGCCTTGACCTGCTGCCATGCCGGCTTTGCTGGCCTGCCTGCGGGAGCTTCTGCATGGGCTGCGTCTGCCAGCGTAGGGGATGTCTGCTGACTCGCACAAGAGGTAGGCCGCTCGTGGTGAGCTGAGGTCAGGCTGCACCTTTTTCATGGCCAGCATCGCTTCAATCGAGCCCTGCGTGACGTGGCGGACTACTTTCTTGTTATTGCTCTTCGTGTCCGTGAACTTGGCGATCATTTCGTCGAGCATCTCTCCCAGCTTATCGGCCAACTCTACTGCATTAGCCTCGACCTTCTGTTTTTTCGATGCGGCGTCCGGCTTATATTCAGGGCTTGCAGCGTCCCTACTCCTTTTCGGGGTGGTTAACTCCTCTCCTTATCGCCAAAGGCGAACATCTGGCCGTCGACCTTTGGCAGTGCCGGCATCGGGTGCGCCTCAGTCAAGGTTGCAGGAGGTGAGCGTTGCACGCGCTGCTTCACCCGCTGGAAGTTGCGCAGCAGCTCCTCCTCCGCCCTCGGTACCGCTAGTGCCTGGCTCTCTTCATTCTGGCCCGCAGTTGACTTCTCCTTGCTCATGTCGCCTGCTCCTAGGTAGGGTCCCCCGGTGCACAGGGATTTCCCCCGGTGGATGCCTGTTGGGAGATATACCGCTCCTTCTCGGTCCTCAGAGCCCCTTTCAAATGGCGCCGCCTCGGCGGGGGGTTGGAAAATGGCCAGTTCCTCGGCCTTCTGCTTATTATCCAACAGGAGCCAGGTGCTGGGGTTGCAGGAGGCGGGATCTAGCTTGCTAGCCGGTCCAGCCCAATTTGGGCCCTGATTGGTTTAAATTAAAGCCAAAGCTTTAGTTTAATTTGAATTTCTAAAGTCTAATTCAAAGTTAAGCTAAAGCCTGGGATTTAGTTTAAATTTAAATTTAAATTAGAACAAATTTAAATTAGTTTAAATTTAAATTTAGGTTTAAATTTAAATTCAGATTTAATTTAATTTAGTTTGAGTTTAAATTTAATTTTAAATTTAATTTAAAGCTGATCTGGATCGGGGCTTAGGCCCTGCTCGTACGTTGCACAACACTGTGGTCTGCTGATTTTTGTCTCGTTGTGTCGTCGAGGAAAAACGCGAGGAAAAATATGGCTTGTGGAAACCAATTGGATCCAGGAGAGTGAGAGGCGAACCGGGAAATAGAGGCGCTCACTGGATGCGAGAGGGGTTCCCCCCTTGCCTACGATCGCCGGCGGAGGTCGCAAGTGCCAAGGTTTTGGGCACCAGTCAGCCTGCTTGTGCCGATCCTGGTACGTACCCGCGTCCCAGATTGTAGCTCCCTAATTGGATCTTCCTTTCAGATTCCTTTCGGTCTTGCACTGAATATTTAACGAGTCGGTTCGGAGCGCGAAGAAAAACACGTCTTGTCGCTGTGAGTAAAGTCTACGACAAGGCATTAATGTAAACATATGTGTGTGTAAAGGAATAGGGGCAGCTGTAAGAAAGATTAGCTATGCGAACAGACTGCTATGGCAGGGAGGGATAGCATAAGGGCTCAAAAAATACCAAGGAGTCGATGTTGCAAATGAATGTAGATGTCCTTTAAAAAAGTTTGTGCAGTTTTAGTGTTGTGAAGTGTCTAGTCCTCGTAAAGAGCGCGGATATTTCAAAGAAGTAAACAAATTTGTATCTGTTACGCGTGGCGGTGGACTGGGTTTAAAACCGGTGTCGGAGCTAGTCGGGACAATGCCCAAGCCGTTGGCTACATGCGCAGGACCTTGTTCGGTCATAACAGAAAAGGCGCCCAATATGAAGCAACACTATGTCTTTCACAAAAAAAGAATAGTCGTTTTTTTGGCTGTAAGATCCGGAGAGGGTACAGAGATTAATCACGAGATCTCCGGGCCGAACATAGGATCCTAGAACCAAATAAAATGGAACTAGAGAGAAGGAATTACGGGTTAATATTGGGAGAAGCTGTTTCTAAGGCTAAGCCAAATAATGTAATTCGCGCAAGCAGCTGCTTAAAAAATGACAGTAAAATCTGTGATACTAACCCGTGATTTAACCTTTAACATCGTTTTAGTAATAGGAAATTTATAGCAAATGGAATAGCAAAATGGAAGCAATGCATTGCAATGGAATCGGCGAATATGTAGTGCGGAATGCATGACATATTGCGACTGGAGTCAGATATGGGAAGAACCACGAACGACCCGGCTATGAGATAGCAGGTAGCGACGAGTGGAAAAGACATCGAACAGAAAACGACAAACGAACAAAAATAAAATGAAAAAATAAAATAAATAAAGAAATAAATAAAAAAATAGGTTAACTTAAGGGAAACAATGCAGCTTTTAGAATAAAAATGGGGACAATTCAAAGAAGTAGAATAATAAAATTAAAATTAAGTTTAATATTCGTAAATTCTACATCTAATTATCTATATTTTTTCCGGTGTGGAGCGGGGTAAATCATCTAGCGTCCCAAGTCCAAAATGCAGGGATATTGAGCAGCGACTAGAGGAATCAGCGGTGACATCAGCTTTCGGGGAGAAAGTTGAGTTGCATCGACTTCATTAATCCTTGTGATACACTTAAAGAAAAAAGAGATTAATTAGTAATGTTGAATGTTGGTTACTTGACTATCAAACACCATGTTAAATGACATTTCGAATCGTCGACGGTGCTAAAAGGTAGTATAAAGTTTCGGTTTGAGGTCATATGGGTGGTCCAAGAGTATCTACAATGCAGAGTGAAGAAGATCAGCCAAGGGGTCATGAAGAGGAGGAATCGCGAGAGCAAGGAGTAGCAAGAGACAGGCTTAATTCATGGGTACAGCAAAGGGTTTCTATCCCAAGATCATTGAACCTCGAACGGTCGTCCACTCCGTATGGCACGTAGTCGATTATTGCCTTTGACCCGATACAAGAGCAATATAGCCAAGAAAACGCGGAGGCATGCAGCTCTTTTGACAGGAGGGTGTTCCAAACCCTAATCCAGACTTCTCAGGAGCAGATAAGGGTTGACATGCAGTAGCTGATAGACAGCAGGATCGACAAATGCATGCAGACCGGATTTGCAGAAATAATGCAAAGGGTAGACCTCAGAGATGTGAGCTCGGATACGTCCAAGTCCTCTGGGCCATCTACGGCCATGCAACGGGCGGAACATCAGGAGAAAAAGAAAAAAGCAGCAAGGTTCCTGATATAAAGGATAACACTGAAGAGAATCCGAACCAGAGCATAGGGCATACCGAAGCAATCCGAAGGGAACGGAAAACCAGTCAGTCTGCAACGCATAGACCACCAATAACAAATACCGGTCAATCGTGGGACAATCAGGGAAGCAGCTGGAGAAGCTCACATGCGGCAGCAACCAACCCGATCCTGGTCCAGGAGAGTGCTATAAGGGATCGTTGGCTTCACAGGCCTACGGACTACAGAGCGCAGGGAACCCCACAAAATCCTAGGGTGAGATTTGAAGGGCAACTATGAGATGACTATCGCACGCCAGGGAATCAAAACATCTGTCTTCCTGGGAGAGGAGTCGGAGGCGGTGGGTCTTGAGACCATAGGCGACCAAGGCTCTACGTTCCCCTTGACAAGTGGGGATTCCAGTTTTCAGGCAGCCGCGGCAACTTGAGTGCAGAGGACTTCTTGTTTAGGGTGGAGCATCTACAAGCACACTACGGGATGTCATGGTCGGATTTACTGCGGGATTTCCACCGATTGCTCGACGAGGAGGCATCAGAATGGTATTGGCTGCAAATAAGCACGAAACCTCCCAGAACCTGGGGAAATCTCAAGTAGGCCTTACAACGGCGATATTGTGACAACAGAGGTGGTTACGACAAAATCCAAGACATCGCCGAAAGGAAGCACCTCGCGGGAGAATTCTTAGAGAAATATTTCACGTCGCTCCGAAGGCTTGTAGCATCCGTAGGCGGTATGGTCGACCAGTGGATCTATCCGGTCCGGGTTTATATCTTGGAACACCACCACGACGAATGTAAGGAAGCCAAGCGAACATTGGATCCCGATCGGACGAGGCAGCGAGCACACTTGCATACGTCGTATAAACCCTGCCAGGAGCACCGAATCAACGGAGTAGACGAACTTCGAAGCTATGCAAAAGAAGACCAAAAATCTGCGGATGAGGAAGCGACAAAGAAAATGCTCATTTGTTGGAACTGTCAACAAAATGGGCATGTGTATTTGGAGTGTGAGGCGGTGCAGCGGAAGCTGTTCTGCTACAATTGCGGTTTGGCAAACACCGTAACGCCAAAATGCCCCAATTGTAGGCAGGGAAACGCCACACGGAACGAAATGGGAACTAAACTAAGAATCCAAAACCCAGAGGTCCACAGCACGCCAGATCGAGGAGTAGATCGTACGTTCCTATCTCTGAGTAAACGAGTCCGAAGATACAAGGAAGCACGACAACGTATATTTTTAGAAAATCAGTTATATGGAATGACCATAGTTACGAAAAAGATTCAGAATGCAAGGGACCGATTTAAGAAAAAGAAAACAAGAGCGCTGCTGAGTGAAGCAGTCGGTGAATACCGTACAAAACCAGGAGAGGGAGACGGATCCCAGGCCCTTTTGCGGAGGTCAAGATCCTTGGGAAGACGGTACGAGGCCTATTAGAGTCAGGAGCGTCGATAAGCCTTCTCGGAAAAGGATGTAGGGAACACCTAGAGACGCTGGAAATACAATGGAAGCCTTATTTTGCAAAAGTAAGAACCGCAAATGGGGCCACACCGCAGATCCTCGGAAAGGTGTCGATACCAAAAACATATAAAATGGAATTAGCTACAATAATTTTTTTTCTGAGTCCATCCCTCGAGTAGGAGCTATATCTGGGTGTGGACTTTTGGAAGATTTTTCAGATAGCGCCGGATATATTCCGGTTGGAAGCGATCCAAGAAAATATAGACCCGAATCTGGAAAAGAGAGAGGAACCGGAGCCACACTTATTGTCTGAAGCACAAAAAGGGATACTTCACAAGATCCGCGAGTTCTTCTTTACGTTCGAAGCGAATGGTTTAGGAAGGACGACGTGGACGACGTGGTGGAGGGAGCTGTGCCTGTTAGGAACCGTCACTATCCAGTGTGCCCGGCTGTCCAGGCGTTTATCTACGAGGAAGTGGACGAAATGCTCCGACTAGACTGGTAAGGAAGCCAGGAAAAAATCGCCTATGTCTTGATGCCAGGAAACTGAACGAGCTGACAATTAAAGATGCATATCCACAACAGAGTATAAAAGAAATATTAAGCCGTATTAACACTACAAAATATATCTCTAGCGTGGATCTGAAGCATGATTTCTGGCAGATAGAGTTAGAGGAGAAGAGCAGAAGGTATACGGCATTCACAGTGCCGGGACGCCCGTTATACCACTTCGTAACCATGCCATTCGGATTGACAAACGCGGCTCAACGGCTGTGCCGGCTTATGGATAAGGTAATCCCACAGAGGCTGAGGGTATAGGTATCCATGCACCTGGATGACCTTTTGGTGAGGTCTCCGACATTTTAAGAGCACATGTAGACACTTGGGGAAGTGTCAGGGCTACTGAGGGAAGCCGGACTAACAATCGGATTGAAGAAGTCAAATTTTTGTTTAAGGAACTCCGATACTTAGGTTTTGTTATAGGTAACGGAGTGTTGAGGCAGATCTAAAGACAGTTGAGGCCATTTAGAACCTAGGGATCCCCAGAAGTACAAAAGAAGTGAGGAGTTTCTTAGGCACGGCGGGTTGGTACTGGCGATAAAGCGATTCCGGCCTTATATCGAGTTGATGGCCTTCACGGTGATAACAGATCATTCAAGCCTAAAGTGGTTGATGTAGTTGAAGGACGTGAACGGGAGGCTGGTGAGATTGTCCATGCATGTTGGAACACTTCTTGTAATAGTTGCACAGATTTTTTTAAAAGTTAGCGTCGAAACTATCGTATGGAGAACACCCTGTGGCAATTAGCCAATGTTATTATTATATATGGACAAGGGAAACATTCGAATTTCTCAAAATGTAGCGGATCAAACGCTAAAAGATTTAATTCTGAATTGAGGATTAATTTTCCCCATCAACTAAGGTACCATGCATGTTGAAACACTTCCTGTAATAGTTGCAAAAGTTTTTTTAAAAGTTAGCGTCGAAAATATTAATGAGTATGGCAAAGAGAAATACTTGATTTTCTCAAAATGCAGCGGTTCAAACGCAAAAAGATTTAATAGGAAATTAAGGAGTTATTTTCCCCATTTAATGAGGTACCGTGCATGTTGGAAAACTTGTTGTAATAGTTGCAAAGATTTTTAAAAGTTTGCGTGGAAAATATCGAATGGAAAACACCCTGTGGCAATGAGCCAATGTTATTATTATATTATATATGGAAATGAGAAACACTCGAATTTCACAAAATTGTGACGCGTGCCGCGCACAGAAGAAAATGTGCATAAAGAAGAAGAGATTAATATTGAAGTATAGAGTAAGAATAGAAATAAGAGAACAAGATTGAAATGTAAAATAAGAACGGGAAATAGAATTAAGAGAACAATAATGAAGTGAAAATAAAGAAACAAGAAGACAGAAAACAGAAATAAAAATGAAGAAAGACAGAACCAAAAAGATAAGAATATTAAATTAAATGCGAGGAACAAAAAACAAGAAAAATTAAATTTAAATTCAAAGTAAAGGCAGAAATTTGAATTCAAATTGAAAGCGCGCGCGCGGCGAGGAAAAGTCACACTAGGAAGGCAGGGTTGCATGGGAAAAGAAGAGGAAGCACACGATCGCGGCGGGCACACTAGAACGAGCTATCCGCTATATAAGGCGAGCCGCTGGCTGAAGAAAATCACTTAGCAGCCGGCAGCGATCAGGAGCGGTAAGTCTCTAGTAGCCCACTCCTAGTAGTCAGCAGCAAAAGTCACTTTTTTAGGCGACCAGAATCCCCGGATTTGGGTTGCCAATAAATCGTCGAACGACTTGCGAGTCTCGGCTTATAATTCGGCCCGCCGAGTTTCCCTCCTCTTGGTAGACCTCCGAGTCCCAGCCCGACTGATCATTCGGCTCGCCGAATCGCTCTCTCGCCTGAAGACTTTCGAGTCCACCGCCTCTCTCTGCCGTGCCCGAAGACTTACGAGTCCACCGCGAATTCTCTCTCGGAAGACTTTCGAGTCCACCGCCTCTCTCTGCCGTGCCCGAAGACTTACGAGTCCACCGCGAATTCTCTCTCGGAAGACTTTCGAGTCCACCGCCTCTCTCTGCCGTGC
>VNJN01003167.1:240718-358704 GCA_008042485.1 Drosophila mayri | reverse complement strand
TTTTGACATTTGAGAAGCTGCCGCTTTTGTTTACCTTTTTTATTCTTAAGCTATTAAAAACTAGCATAGCAAAGGTTGCCGAATTTATTTTAAGCCTTTTTTGGCAGAGTAATGGTTTTTTTAGCTCAAATTAAAAGGTAGTTTGAATGAATTTTGAACTCTTAACATGAGTCCGTTGGCGGGTTGATTGACTGGTTCACGACCGGTTCCAGCTCCGGAACTCGCGCCCTCCTTAACATAATTTTCAATGCCAAACTGTAATTCGATTTTCTTAAAATCTGTCCTGAGGATTTTATTAAAAACTTCACCAAATGATCTCTATTCGATCCCCACTATGCCCATAATCCGTGCATATTCGCACGATCTCTTGGAGTACAGCTCTTGGAACTTTAATATTTGCTCCCCGTTTTCGTATGGAGCTCATCCAGAGGTTTGAGCACTGTTGAGCAATTTTCTCAAAAACTGTAGTGGGGATTTTAATGAAACTTGCTGGGATAATACTTGAATAAGTGCTCCAAAACCTGGCTTACCGTGCATTTGCGCACGACCTCATTAGGGGGAGCAATCCACAAAAAGGTGGAGCCTTGATTTTTCAAATGGTCATTCAAGGTACTTGCGTTGCTCAACTCTTCCCAAACTCAAGAAAAACTGTTAGTTAATTTAATTCTCAACAATTCTCAAGTTTATTTTGTTAAAATTAATGCCTTTTTTACGAAATAAATAAAATAAAAAAATGTCTCCGTGTTCCAATACCCCACCGTTCCGTTTCGACGCTAACTTGACGCACATCGATAATTTGACGTAGATTGTGGCTCCGCATCCTGGTCACACTTGCCCGACGAACACCAACAAGAGCAGCAGGAAAATCGAACAACTTTCTTTTTCCCCTGCAGTGTGTGGTGTGTGTGTGCATTGCAAAAAGCACAAATTGCGCAGAATTTGCTTAATTACGGCTAAGCGGATCCAGCTCCTACGTGGACTAATTGGCCAGAGGCACCGAAGCCCTGCCCTGCCGCCTCCGCGAAAAAAAGAGTTGCAAAAAACACACACCTACGCGCAGGCAATTAAAACCGTGTGATTGATCCGAGTGCGAGTGTTTGTGTGTGTGCGTGAGTGAGTGTGGGGCAGTAAACATTTTCTTTTTCGAGAATCGTGGAAAATGAAGAAAATCCTGTCCAAGTTCGAGCGCAATGAGAACTCGCGATTGGATAATCCGCACAACAGCAGCAGCAGCTCGTCCTCCTCCAACGAGAAGAACAGCTTTGTGGGCAAGGTCTTTACAGTGGGACGCGTCACGGTCACCGTCGAGGATGTCCTGGCCGAAGGTGAGTGTGTGTGCCGAATGTGCGGTGTCTGTTCCTATCTTCCAACACGTAGCTCTCAGCGCGATTATGCTTATCACCTGCCCGACTTACAGGTGGGCAGTAACACTGCGTACTCCCGATTCCCCGCAGATTAGATAAAAAAACCCAAGTATTTCCAAAAATGTGGGGCGTACACAAATGGCAAATAAAACAAAAAAAAGCATTAAAACAGCTGCGTATCCCCTTAATTAGGGGCGCCACTTGTCGCATTTCCGATTATACATACAGTTGAAATTACCTAACTGGAACCAGGACGCAATTTAATGGGTTTCGTGGGAAATTAACCATGTTTTCTTAAATATCAACGTTATTTTCAATGATTTTTTAGTTGAATTCAAAAATTTAAGCCAATATCTGCAAGATTTTCACGACTATTCCATCGATTTTCTCCCAATTTCGAATTAATTTAATATCAAAGATGTTTTATCTTTTCCAATATCAATTTATTACAATTCAAAATTATTTTCAATGCAAAATATGTCTAAATTAACAATTTTTAATACATTTTGATCTTGATTTCGAGTGAAACTACTTTTAAAAACGCATAAATAAGACATTAAATTGAAATTATTGAAATTAAAATGAAATAAGACTGGTTTCCATTAAGCACACATTGTTTTTAAACCTGATTTGTTTATTTACGTTTTCCTGCACACTTAAGCAACATTTTAGAGTTGATTGACCTACAAAAATCCTGTTTTATAATAACAACTTTAAACGTATAAATATTTCTTAGTACATACAACAAATGTAAACAATAAAATGATTTTTAAGTATACGGAAAATATTTATAAAATAAAATATTGCTCAAAGCACCTTGAACTTTCTAACTCCAATTTAAACTTTAAAATTAAAGCAAAGTAGTGCTTGTCCCTGGCTCAAAATTAGCTCCCTAACTACATTTTTGATGAGCAAACGTAACTTTCGAAGTTATTACACTACTTTTTATTTCAAAACTTTATTATGTTGCCAAAAAAGAAGATGTAGGCTCGCGCGATGTTAGACTGTATAAAATCAGTCACTGTTCTGGTTGATTTTTCCATAGAATACCCATTGTATGTATTCCCATAGCCACTGCACATGGCCACAAATCAATTGAATCAATTATGTTAATTTAGCCAATGAAGCGGCAAGACCAACACTCATCAGCACTCACTTCATCTTCTCCCGATTGTGTCTCCCTCCCGTTTTCCGTTTAAGCGCTTTCCACCTTTGGCAATTTCTATTCTTAATGGCAAAGGTCGCCTTTCCCCGGAGGAAATCGCCTGGTCTTCGTCCTTGTCCTTGACTTGCGGAGTGCACAAAGTCGCCATTCGCCATCCGCCGTCCGCAGTGCCCAGTGCCTCCTCCTCCTCTCTGGCTCTCTGGCATTTGATCATCTAACGATTGCTCACACAATACCGCTTTCCATTCCACTTTATTCGCTACCTTCTTTTCGGTTTACTTGCTTTTGTTTCTTGTTGTTTTGCTCTTTGGGTTTTATATACTTTTTGGCAAGCAACTCGATTCGCAAATGTTGTTTTGCTGCGGTGCGCTGGCGCCGCTGTCAGACAGTCAGCTGTTGTCAAAAAATACCCTGTAATTTATGGGGCGTTGTGAAGTGTGTCACTTCGCTGGGGGAGATTGCAGTAAGCGTCAGTTGGCAATGGAACAAGGTTAAATACTAAGCTTTCTTTATTTTCTTTAAACTATTTATCGCTAGCTTTTGGGGAAGAGTTGTTAACATTTTTAGTATAAGCTCAAAAAATTATCTTTGTTTTATAGTTAAATAACGAACATTTCAGTTCAAAGAATAAATACAAATCAATTAAAGTTATGCTACAAAATTGCAATTAATCTGTAAACAAGTTTGCAATTTAATTTAGTTTTTTTTATGGTTTAAAATAAATAATAAATATTTTCCAAAATCCCTAGAGTGATTTTCAATGATTATTTACCTGACTTAATACTGCATATACCCACAGTGAAGCTTATATTACTCACCTTTATTTTTTTGTACCTGTTTTCTTTGACGCTGGCTTTCGAGTGGCCAACAAGACAGTCGCAATAACAAACAACAAATACATTTGCAAATGACTAAGCGACAAACAGTTAACGAATGCAGCTTCTCCCCTCTGCTGGCGAATTTAGTCCCCCCTTTAAGCCCCCTTTCTGAGCCCCTTTCACACCTCTTTGCCACCCCTTTTTTTCTCTCGAACTCGTTTGCGTTTTAAATTGCCTCCTCAAGTTTTCTCGCTTCGTTTTCGTTACAGTTGTGCACTGTTATTGTTGCTTTTCGTACTATTATTACTGTCGTTGCTGTTGTTTTTTTGCCAAAGTTGATTTGTTGCTGTTGGAAGGCAGCAACCTTCAGCATTGATTAACATTTGACGCCATAATTTCACAAAGTGGAGCAAAAATGGTTACATTTATTCGCTGGCCGTTATTCATTTCTCTCTGTCAGAAAAACACAGCAGGAAAATGTTAGGAAATAATTTTAAATGGTTAATTAATTAATTAATGTATAAATATGTAATATTTAACGTTTTGAAGTCCTAAACTTTTATTTAAAATTCTTACAACTTGTCTATTTTCACTACATATATTTATTTTAAATTGCAAATCTCATTTTCATAAATTTTCCTCCTTTAAAACATTTTAAATATTGAAAATAAACTCGATAACAGCTTAGATCTTATAAAACAAACACAATTTTTACTTTAAAAATGCTAATTCATATAAAATAAATGAATATTTAATAGGTGAACGATTTTACTCGAAATTTATTGCCAGTGCACACGCCCCCCATTGTCTCCTCCCACTTGAGTATCTCCCAGTTGAGTATTGTTATTGTCGCATGTTATTGTTGTTATTTCTGTACGTGACCTTCAATAGTTTAGTTTATATATTGCGTTGCCTTTTTTATCGTACATTTTGAAGTGGCGCAAAGCGACAGGTGGAAAGGGGAGGGAGGGGCTAGCACCCGCGGGGTTCTCTACTTGAATTCTATTTGCAATAAAATAGAATAAAACTCATGCAAATCGGCTGTTGGGCAAAAAAACATGTGTAAATCGTTCCATGGCCAGACCCACAGACAGACAACAGTAACTATCTGCTATCGTTTGCCTGGAGAATACCCTGTAAGTGGAGATTTATGCAGTGTCTGCCCCAGAAAACGTGGATTATGTGAGATAACAATATGGGAATTTAGTCACGTATTTATAGATAAAGTGTAGAAAAAGTTATAAATGTTTTACATGGGTTGATTGATTTTTCTAACGAAAAGACTTAAATTTTAAAATGACCTGTTTGATACTTCCATAACGAAATCGCGTTTAAAATCAATTAAACTTTGATATATCAATATTATAAATATTTGATATATGTTATATAAATTTAATGCATATTTATCGGAATAATATAGGTCTGATTTATCAAACAGAATATCAATTCGCAGCGTTAAAATATAGATTTAAATATCTATTTGTGAATTTTCCTTGTTTTTTATTTAAAAAGAGTCGAAATTAGATTTTTTTGTGATATCAATTATTATACAAAAAATCATACAGCTTATGGTCACATTTTAAGCAAATATTCATCAGATTTCAATGTAATTCCAGGGTATTTACGAGTCTTTACTTCCCCGCTTTTGTACTCACTGCCGCTGTTTACTGTTTACAGTTGACAGCTGTTATGGATGTCTAGAACCCCCTTACTAATGCTCTGTTTTCCTCCTTCTCCCCCTGAAACACACGCAGGTGGCTTCGCCATGGTCTTCTTGGCCCGCGGCAATGGCGGAGGCAGTGCCTCGGCCACCAAGTACGCCCTGAAGCGCATGTACGTCAACAATGAGCACGATTTGAATGTGGCGAAACGCGAGATACAGATTGCGGTAAGAGTAAATAAATCAGGACAAAGGAAACCTAATCTAATGGAGCTTGTATCCTTTGCAGAGCAACCTGAGTGGGCACAAGAACATCATTGGCTATGTGGACTCGAGCATTACGCCCACAGGGAATGGGGTGTGCGAAGTGCTGCTCCTGATGCCCTACTGCAAGCATCACATGCTGGCCATGATGAATGCAAGGTACGTTTTCCGTGCATAAATGAATTAATTAAATTTATTAATCATTAAATAAATGCAATTAGGTTACACGTTGGCTTCACGGAGCCCGAGGTGCTCACCATCTTCTGTGATATTGCTGAGGCCGTCTCCCGTCTGCACTACTGCCAGACCCCGATCCTGCATCGTGACCTGAAAGTGGAGAATATCCTGCAGACGGATGCCGGAAACTTTGTGCTCTGCGACTTTGGCTCGGCCACGGCCAAAACATTGAATCCCCAGCAGCATGGCGTTACCGTCGTAGAGGAGGAGATCCAGAAATATACGACACTCTCGTATCGAGCTCCCGAGATGATAGATCTGTATGGCGGAAAGAGTATTACGACCAAGGCGGATATATGGGCTCTCGGCTGCATGCTCTACAAACTCTGTTTCTTTTCGCTTCCCTTCGGGGAGAGCACGCTGGCCATTCAGAACGGGCAGTTCTCCATTCCTGACAACTCCAAGTACTCGAAGGGTATGCATCAGTTGATCAAGTATATGCTGGATACGGATCTAGAGCGAAGGCCCAACATCTGGCAGGTGTGCGAGGTGGCTTTTCGACTCTCCGGCAAGGATAATCCCGTACAGAATCTGCATGTAAGTATAAAAGATAGTGAAAGGGCAGTTCCCATCAAATTAAAGCATATATTCCTCTCTAGAAAACTCCCACACCCAACTTTGACCTACTGCTGGTGCCTCCGTTCGAATCAGAGGCCAAGAGGATCAGTGCCGCCGCCTCCAAGGCAGCCAAGTCGCAGAATGTCTCTGTTGTGGAGGCGGGCACCAGTGTGGCCCCTCGCTCTCGGCCCAAGGGCTCTTCGGCAGTGCATGGTGGCAATGCCTTGGGTCTCGGCTTGCCGCCCAGTCCCTCGCCGAGGCTAAATATCACCTCGCCGCAGCCGGTGGCGGTAGCAGAGCAGTTTCAGGCCAATTTCCCAGCCATGCCGACAGCAGTTCCAGCGTCTGCACCTCCGCCACAGGTAGCTCCAGCGGTACCGCCAGTTCCTGCCAGCAATCTGTTTGAACCAAGCGGCTATCCGGATCCCTTCAATGAGCCAGCTGAGGGACCAGCAGTTCCAGCAGCAGCAACAGTTCCAGAAGAGCCCAAAAAAGAAGAGGTGGTGGTGGTGCCGCAGGATTTGGGTGCTGCTGGTGACGGAGGCACGCCAACAAAGAGCATGTTGACGCCACCAAAACCAAGCGGTGGCGGTGGACACAGACGCAATGTGAGCGATACGTCGGCCTTTAATAAGTGAGTGTAAAGCTTAAAAAAGAAATCTATTTCGATATTTTTCTAACAGAGCTCCCAAATAACAGTTCAAGCTTCGGTTTACATTACGCTCTTTCACTAAAAACTTTTAGTTATTAAATTCATTTTATTTTTGGTCCGATATATATTGTTCGCACATAAAATATGCTAATATTTTGTAACTCTCCTAATTTATAAACGTTATTCGAGAGCTCTGTCTTGTATGCTTTCTCCAAGCACGATCTGTATGTGTTTTGTTCTGTGTTTCTGCTCTTTTCTCTGCTCTTTCACTCATTTTCTGCTTGTCTCAATCTATGTGTGTCCTACTTAAGAGCTACAAGTGACCAGGATGATGATGAGGCCGCTGATGAGCCGCAGAGTCAATAGAAACTATGTAGCCTTAAGCTTCTCTGTCCCTTTCTCTATTAATTCACTTGTTTTGCTTGCTCTTTTTCCTTTTACATTTTAATTTTTGCCATTAACACTCACTGATCACCATCTCTACTCATCCATTATTTACGTAGAACGTTTGCCAATGAGACAAGTCAATTTCTGGCCCCGTTTAACAATAATTTGGCTGCCATGGGAGACGGTCCGCAGACCCTGGCAAGTGCTGCCTCCAATCCTGGCATATATGCCGCCTCTTCGGCCAACACGGCGCCGGTGTCCATTAGCGAACTGATGAAGCCGGGCCACACGGCGGTGGAAAAGCGTGTGGAGGCCTGGAATCCGTTCGAGGAGGAGCAACCCTTTAGCCAGATGACCGAAGATCACATCTTTGAGGCGGAATTCGACAAGATCCGGCAAAGGGGCAGTCAAGGCAGTAAGTTGAAAAGGATTTGTGTGAAAACAATGTGAACTTTGATGAATAGAAGTTTTAAATATCAGAAAAATGGAATTTCAACTAAAGTAGATAACAATTAAAATACCTAAATTCTTGAAAATTTCTAAAAACATCATTTTTGTCGCAGGTATCACCACCAAGTCGGCATCCACTACCTCCACACTGACGCCCACAGAGCAGAATGCCTCCGGGGTAGTAGTGGTGCCAGTTACTGCGCCAGTGGCTCCTTCAGCTGCTCCTCCCCTTGCCGCTGCCGCTGTGGCGGCTCCTCCTCCGATCGCCACTGCTGTGTCACCGCATCCACCGATGGCTTCCGAGGACCCCTTTGGATCGGCACCGTTCAGTTTGCCACCCGGACTGCGCGAGAAGGCCAGCTCGCTGCGCAAAACCGGAGGTAAAGCATGAAATTCCACCTTTAATCGTTATTTGCAAAAATGGCAGAATACGTTTAGTTTTCCGATTGTTGCTTTTGTTCGCTCTCTCTTGATCTCGATGCAGAAAGTGCAGATTTGAACGTAGACGTAGACGTAGTCTAAAAACTTCCTAGTAACGATCAGCTCAGCTCAACTATAACACACCTCCCTCCATCCGAATGAGGAGCAGCTCCCAGCCAGCGTCAGCGGCAGCCCCAGAAAGATCAGCTATAGATTAAAAACTGAACCGATCCGATCGATTGAGGGACATAGCGTGTGCCATGTAGAAGAAGATCGGTGGAAGAAAGATCACAGAGCCCTACATTAAGTGCAATCAATTGAATTTGTAAATATCCCCAAGCACCAATCCCCCACTAAAGAGTAAACCCAACAATAACCTAAAACAGAAGCTACTTTGAGCAATAATTTGCAAATGTAACAAAGGGTTGTCGGTGTGTCCTGGAAATCTTTTGGTGAAAGGAAAACCTAATATTTGATGACATTTGTGAAAAGTTATACCCAAGACCTATAGGAACTTGAAAAGAATGCTTTTACTTGGTCACTTAATACGTGTTTTTGTCCTAAAATGTTAATCTTTATTTCTCTAGACAACTTTAAACAGTTTAATTAGCTATTATTTCAAGAGGGGTATGCTGGGGATATTCATTAGGTAAAATCCATCTTATTAACGAAGTTTTGTATTATATTTTCATATCCACATAATCAAGTTCTTATATGGTCGTTTGTGTATATCGAAGAAGACACACTCACCCGCTTGCACCGCCCTCTAAGCTCCTCTCTCTATCTCTTCCTCTAACAAATCTAACACAAACTCCAATCAAAAGCGCTTCTAACTAAGTAATTCTTGGTGCTGGCCCTAAGCTAGTAGAAACAAATGAAAAAAAACAAAAACAAATTACAGAAAACCAAAAAGAGAAATTATTAAAACGCCTATTTAGTAAATATATACTTTTAGTCTCTATGTAAATCTTAGTCATTAACATTAAACAACAATTAGCGGTTGTGGTTCGCAAACTAACCAAAAACAAACAAAAAATGAACAAAATTTCAATTATTTTGATTGTACAATTTCATTGGATTTATTATTATGTGTAAATGTATATCTATCTACTCTGTGTGTAATTTGTAAATTTAGCTATAACTAAGAGAACATATAAATAGAACTATTTATTCATGTTGTTGGCATAGAAGATGAAAGAGTGTGAAGCAATTGTTTTGGCAATAATTTGCATATCAAAGTTATTTACTAATTAATCAGTCCATGTGTTATCATCGTGCAATTTTCAGAGTTTAATGCTAAAAATGCTAGAAAGATATTCAGGGGGAATGATGGAAATTGCTGATGAATTGAAAACACTTTTATAAATAGAGTACAAAAGTATGCACCTTTTAAAAAAGGTTACAAATCACCAGTAATTTCTGTCAACTTCCTGTGTTAGTAAAATTCACCGCTCAATTCGATTAAGATTTTTGTCTCCTCCATTTCTGATTGTTTACATTAAAAAATATAAATATTTTTGCGCTTTCGTTGAAGTTCGCCTCAAGCTGCGTTCTCTGTGGATGTGGCAGCAGCAAAGAAACGATTAAAACTTAAACCGAAAATCAATTGTTAATAATCAAGCCGATGGCAAGTCCGACATAGTTCCAAATCCGATCGCTCCACTCAAAATGTTCAAGCTAGCGTTAACTACTTACTAACTACAACACCTGTTAATACTGTACATAAGTTTAATCGAAGCGAAGAGTAAACCAAACACCTTGAGGCGTTGGCCACCCAAAGATCTAAATGAAAAGAAAAATGTAGCAATAATTAGAGAGAAACCAAGATGAGCGATAAGCAACAAAAGTCAGGTAACCAAGACACATACAAGCAACTTATTATCAGATGATCAACAAATACAGATTATATATACACATAAAGCACTATATATTTATACAAAAACAAAAGAAGTAACAAAGAACAGTAACGAAAGGGCGTTTAGCTTAAGTTCAGGCCACAAGAATTGTATGAGAATTAAACCAAAAAAGAAACCAAGGCAAAACTGCAATAAATTCTATATATTATGTTTCAAAAACCAAAACTGAAAATATTCAGCAAAATGTAAATCAAAACTAACTAAATCTGTGTGGGAATTTAAACAGATCTTGCAAATAACAGTTGGACGTTTTAATATTAATACAAATGCAATTATAATTCAAACTAAACAATACTTTTGATATAATTTCAAGAGTGTTAATATTATCGACCTACAAATTTCCTTAATAAATAAAAACAATCAGCTGTTATTTGTGAGCTTTATAATTTAATTAATAAGCTAATCGGTTTATTCATAAGGCATGCACAGGGTATTTTATATTTCTTTTCATTATTTTATTATTATTTTTATTTGTTGAAGTATTAAAGTATTTATTTGTGTTACTGAACCTTATGTTTCATTCATTTCCTATTCTATCTGCTTATATTTAATTATAAATATTATTTATTTATTTATCTTTTTTATTAAAAAGCATTAATTGTTTTTTTTTTTTTTTTGTATTTAAATATATAATTGACATTTCCTTTTATTATTTTTCTTTTATAATTGAATGGAATTTAAATAATAATATATTTTATGATATTCCTTCATTAATTTAATGATATTTGAAATATTAGACATTTAATACTATTTAAAATATACACAAAAAGAGTCACTGATATAGAAAGTGACTGAAATCCTTTGAATTTTTCAAGCTAAAACTGTGCATGCCTTCAAGAATCGATGCACTAATCACCGACTTAGCCTTTGGGACAACATTTAACATCGATTTCCAGCTTCTGTCTTCGCCATTTGTCACCCAAACTAACTCCCCTAACAAAAAGATTACGTATACGTCACGTTGAGCAACAAAATCATTCAGAAACAGAACTCAGAAAGAACCCATCTCTCATTTCTGGGGTGCAACGATCACTCACCGCTCATATGTTCCATGCCATTCTTAGTTGTAGATCAAAAACAGCCGCTAATCCCCCCGTAAAACCCCCCGAAAACCCGTAATCTCATTACCTTACTGCATAAAAGTCCTTCGCTCTCGTCCACAGCGAAATTCATCGGCGCTTCCTCCGGCGGAGCTGGCACCGTGGTGACCGGAGGAGGAGTGGGAGCCGGAGCCAATACCGCTTCCAACTCCAACTCATCCAAGTGGCTGCTGTCGCCCACTTTGGAGGTGTCCAGCGAGGAGAAGACCTCGCTCATAAGCAAACTGAAAACGGATTCGGAGAATGGCGGAGGAATCGGTGGAGCAGCAGGAGCTGGTGAGGGCTATGTGAAGCTGCCACTGGAGGATCGCAATAAATACGAGAAGCTGCGCAGCAAAGATCAGCCCACCACGGATGACTCGGACTCCGACGAGGGCTCCGAGTTCTTTCAGCAGGACAGCGACGAAGGCTCCTCCAGTTTCATCAAGCAAATGCAGATGGTCACAAGCACTCTGCCAGAAACCATTCACAAGATCCAACAGGTGGCCTATCACAAGGTGGACAAGACATCCTCCCATCTGCCGATTGTGAAGAAACTCCGGCAGACGACGACCAAGAAGCCCACAAGTGCTGCCCACCAGGCGGCCCAGCAGCTGAATCTCATGGCCGCCGCTGTGGCTGCCCAGGCGGAGGAAGCTGCCAAGGCAGCCGAATCGGATGGGGATTCCATAGGCTCAGCAAGTGATCTCCGTGCCGAGGACGATGACCTGTTCGATGAGAATCCACGCAGTCAGACCCTGGCCAAGCTACGTCGCCCCTTGCCCGCAGAAATGGATGGCATCAGCGAGTCGGTGAAGACCTGCAGCAGTTCGGCCTACCATGCCGAGTGCGAGAGCGTTACTACGCACGAGGACGACGTCAGGAGTCGAGTGGTGGTCAAGGTGCGCATGAAGAAGAAGGACAGAACCAATCTACTCCTGGTTACCGCCGGCAATGGCGACCATCCGAGTGCTCCGTCCGAAGAACTGAGTCCCACTTCCAGCGATCTGCACAAATTCGGCGATCGTCCTTTGCTTTTGGATGACGAATTGGATTATGGGGACTCGGGGGAGAGCAAGACCAGCACCGAATCCCCCATGGCACCGCCGCCGCCTGTGCCAGAGTCCGAAGAGGATGTTTTCGCCTTGGCGCCCTTCAAATTGCCCGTGGGCATACCTCTCAAGAGGAAAAGTAAACCCAAGACGAAGGAGAAGCGCCAAGCAGAGCCTGAAATGTGGACTTCCACGCCGGTTAAAGGTGGAGAGGCAACCTCTTCTACTGCAGCTGCCTCGAACTTTGCCAGCTTTCCCGCAAATGGAGCCATGGAAGAGTCCCCGCAGCTGGATGAGTTCAATGAGCCCATCTTTAATCCGAATCCCTTTCAGGATGACTTGGAGAAGGAGGAGATTCCGGTGAATCCTGCCCCTCAGTGCGATCTCTTTGGCTCGGAGCCCTTTCCCCAGGTAATACGCACCATTGAACAGAACCCCTTGAACCACCAGCAGCTCCATCACTTTCCCAGTCACAACAACAATAATAACAATGTGATCAAGGTGCCCGCCTCTGCCTCCGTCTCTGTGTCTGTGCCTGTGCCAGTTTCAATGTCTCTACCCGTAGCTACACCCGTCTCCGTTTCTGTGACTGCTACTCCCCAACTGGTGACCATAAATCACTCGATTATTATCAACAAAACGCCAGAGCCCTTGAAGAGCCACCATAGCAACATTAATATTAATAATAATAATAATATTATTAACCCAGCGGCCGCCAAGTCCACCAGCAGTGTCTATGTGAATGTGCCGTCTTACACCAGCACCAGCAGCTCCTGCTCCACCGCCGTTAACCAGCCACAATCCTCACCAGCTGCAGCAATACCTGTACCTCTGCCCGTGCCCGTTCCCGCTCCAACTTTATCCGGAGCCCCTCACCTCCGACCCCTGCTGCCCATTGCCGATAATGCTTATGTGCAAATCTCTCAAGATCGCCTCTCCGACTTCACGCCCGACGATGAGGAGGAGCCCGTGGTGGTGCGTGGTGCCGATGTGCTGGCAGACGATGGAGTACCTGCCACTGGCAAGGCCAAGAAGGAGAAGTCCCATCTGGCTGTAAGGGTGCTACCGGGAAAACTAACCCAGAAGGTCAAGGGTCACTCGTCGTACAAGAAAGTGAGTGCCGCCGCCTTGGGTTCCACTTCGTCGCTGAGTTCCGGCAGCAAGCAGAAGCATCAGCGTTTGCATTATCAGTCCCATGACGACGACGACGATGACGATGTGCAGGATCAGGATGAGAACAGGAAAGCTGGCGGAAGTCGCAATTTCCAATCCAATACCATACAAAATTCCGCCAAGACCGGCTTCAGTAACATGAGTTTCGAAGACTTTACCTCCGACCAGGAGATGGATCGTCTGTCCCGCACGATTCCCTTCGAGGTGGTGAGGAACGAGAAGATGCTGCTGGAGGCTGAGAAGAAATTCGGGTCCCTGAAGAGGCGAAATAATCTGTTCTCGTAGGCGTAAAGAGGGGGAAGGGGGAAAACTATCAAGGAGATACCTGAGACTGAGTGTTTCAAGACTATTTTTGGCATTTCGTTTAAGCTTTTTCTCCTACGTTCCGTTTTTCGTATTGAAATCTCTTTAAAGAGCTACCGAAAAGTATATTTTCTAAAAAAACAAAATGGGACCTAAAATAGTTTATGGCTTTTTTAACGATTTCCCAATCCTAGAGTTTTCGGGGTGTATTTTTGAGCCTAGTATTTATGAATGAAGAATGGTTAATAATATTATTACACACACTTATTATACATTCAACAAAGAACAATATACATATACATATTATATATACCTATATATTATATATATATAACTGTTATTTAGTGCAACAAATAATGTAAACTAGATTTTTAGAAGGCGCGCGAAAAACATGTTCTAGAATTTATACAATGCGTAAGTTTACCAAAGTTACAATTACTTGTATTTGTTTTGTGGCATTTTTCAGCTTTTGAATTATTCCCTCAAATTATTTATTTATACTTATATACAATTATACAATAATAACAAAAAACTATGTGATTATACACCCAATAACAAGCAAGCAAAACCCCAAAAATAAAAGCAACAAATTAATTATCACTTTAATTCACTAACAAGAAAAGGTATTTAAGCATTAACAATTATCTATCCATATCGATTAACATACTCTTGTCTATGTTAGTTACACCATTTGTTTTTGCATATATATATATATATATGTATGTATTATCTCGACTATATAAAATATGCGCATATTGTATTTATATATATTTTAAACGAGTGTTTTAATTGGGGAGATTGTTGGTCTTTTTCAGATGGAAGTTCTTCAATAGTTGTTATGTTTTAAATGAATTATTTATTTATGTGTCATATTAGTTAATTATTATTTTCTGATACGTGATTTTTAAATGTAAAGAAATGTTATTATTTTGTATTCTCGCTAAAACCATGCCTAATTCTTCATCCACGACTGTTCACGAGGGCAGTGTGTCATTTGCTCGATTTTTTTTCCTAAGGTAACTCGTTGAAGCCATCTGTTGCTTTTGAAAAAATAAATAAATAAATTATAATATATGCCCATTGTTGTGGTTCATCAGTACCTTATATTTTTCCTTCTTTTTCTCACCGATTGTTGCTATTTTAGTACTTTTGTCACAGTATTACCCTTGCATATTTACAGATACGATGGGCTCTCACAAATAAAAATCTATATTTAATGTTTATATATTTTTAATGATATTAAAAATATTTTATTATCATATTTTAGATTTATTATATTAAGAATTTGGTTAATATATGTTTATAGATTTTTTCGGTGCCTTCAAATTTGATTTTTCTTACATTTTAAACCTTTTAATTTGTAGTTTAATATTTTTATAGCTTATTCGTAAGCTGAATAACTAAAGTTTTAATTAAACATTTTGTTCTTAAAGTTGTAAATTTAATTTATGTATTTTAAAATGTTATATTTCTATATAAAAACCTTTAACTTTACTCTAAATATTTTGTTATAAAAGATCTAGCCCTCAGGCCTAGCAGAAAACTCAAAATGAAACCTAACTAATAAAATCCTAGTAAAACTGATAAGCTCTTAAAATAAAATGCTACTTTCAATGCTTTTCAAGTTCACCTAACAAGTTTTCACTGTAACCCCGCCAGTATTTGTCAACAAAAGAACAGCTGAGCGCTCGGCGAGTGTGTCGCCGTGTGTGTTTAGCTTTTGCGTTGTGAAAAATCCACAAGATAAGCGGAAAAAGTGGCCAGCCCAAGTCCAAGGGGAAAGAGAATCTAGGCAGAGTCACAATCTCACGTATCCGACAGATACGAAAATTCAACAAAATCCAAACCCAGACACATTCCCTTGAAAAACTCGAAACGGACAACATCTCCTCCGCCACGGGAATTCACAATGCTGCCTAACGAATGGACAGATAAGCGGATCCTGGTCAAGTGCGGCGGCTTCTCTTCCCAACTGGCCAAGAATGTCACCGAAGAGGTGGACGGCGATCCGCTGTGGGGCTCTCGTTTTGATGCCACCAACCCGGTGGCTGTGGTCCGCACACATCTGGATTTCCTGCGTAGCGGAGCCGACATCATCCTGACAAACACCTATCAGTCCAGCGTGGAGGGATTCACCAAGTACCTGGGACTCACTCCGACCGAGGGCGTTCAGCTGATGCAGACAAGTGTCGCCCTGGCCAATGAGGCCAAGCAACAGTACCTCCAGGAGACGGGCGTAGAGGGATCAGCCATTTTCCCTTTGGTTTTGGGCTCCATCGGACCCTATGGCGCCTGCCTGCACGATGGCTCCGAGTATTCCGGCAACTATGCCGACCGGGTCACCAAGGAGGAGCTTAAGAATTGGCACAAGACAAGGATTTTATCGTGTCTATCGGCTGGCGTTTATGGTTTGGCCCTGGAGACGTTACCATGCCAACTGGAGGCAGAGGCAGTCACAGAGTTTGTCATTGATCTCAATGTGAAGACCAGTTTCTGGGTGTCTTTTCAGTGCAAGGTAAGTTTTTATTTTGCACATTTTAAAATTGTTAAAAACAACTCACTCTTCATCCAAATTTCAGGATAAATCTCATTTGGCCAGTGGTGAATCCTTCGCAGCGGCAGGCCTTGCCATCTGGCGTTTGGTCAAGAGCAAGAAGGCCGAGGATCGGCTCTTGGGCATCGGCGTGAACTGTGTGAATCCGCAGTTTGTGACACCGCTGCTGACATCCCTCATTGAGGCCGTAGGCAAGGATGATCGTCCTCCCTTGGTGGTCTACAGCAACCGCGGTGAGATCTACGACGCCGAGCTGGGCGAGTGGACTGGCACCGGTGAGCAGGTGGCCAAGTTTGTGCCCGAATGGCTAAACCTGGGCGTTCGCATCGTTGGCGGTTGTTGCCGGGTCTATCCGGCGGACGTGTTGGAGATCCGCAAGTGCGTCGATAGCTACAAACTAGACCCGTAATCGGTTAGCCACTGATAGCCGTTGCTGCGAAAGCCGTTCCGTGTGACTAGAACTAGACCTAGACCTATATAGTTTTGCTAAATACATACTTTTTCGTATGTCAAGTGTACTTAGATCAGATGGGGAGCCTAATCAGCGGGAGCAATTGGGTGCGAGACAACAACGCGAGGCCAGAGGTAGTCCCGGCGGATAGAGGGAGGAGGAGGAGCTCTTGCGGTCACCCGGCGACAGCTATTGTGCCTAGCCCAGCTCGATTCGAAGAGGAAAGGCAATCGTCGTAATCTCTGATTCAACTTTTATACATTTTCGGTGCATTTCTGCCCCAGAAATCATTGGAATTTATACATTAAATATAAAAGAATTTGTTTAAATAATTATTTGTTATATTTTAAATTAAGATTTGAAAGATTGAAAAGTTAAAAAATCTTTTACGTCATTTATTTAAAAAATTTTAAAATTAAAGAAGCCAAGAAACAAGTTTTTACATATCTCTTTAATACTTTCATTCCTTTTGTTAATATAAAATGTTATTACTTATTAATACAATATATTAATAGCTCTATTTGTTATTGTTATTCCCGTTTATTCATCTTTATTATTGTTTAAATTAAAGAAAGCACAAAAACAAACAAACATTATTAGAAATTATGTATATATTCCGTTGCAGGCAAACAAAATATAAATAAATTGATATTTTTTCCACACTTTAACTTTTGAGAAATGTTAATACATAATTAAAATAAAATGTGCAAAATAATAAAGTTGTAAGCAATCACTTTTTAACTTTGTTAAAAACATAAATTAGATTTCAAATTATTTTAAAAGTCGCTGCTATAAATAAAAACTCGCTATTGTTAAATGCCATTAAATGTTTACATTGTTGTCCCTCTAAATGTGTTTAAATTGCTAATAAATAATAAAAAATATATATATTGTTTATACACAGTACACAAAAACTAAAACAAATATATAAACAAATAAAGGTGAGTTTTAAAGAAAAACATAAGTTTGTTTTGAAATGTTTTGACCATTATCTCCTTGTTATGCTGGAACCTTTCCGCCAAATATGTGTCTAGCTGCTCGTGTCCAAGGGGCAGAGCCATGGCAGAGGCAGAGTCAACAAACCAACCAAGTACACCTCGAACTGGTCCAGTTCGGGCTCAGAATCGGATTCCCAGAGGTTATCGACGCGCAGATTCAGCCACGGTTCCTATGCTGAATCTGAGTTATACACAAAAAATAAATTATAAGAATGAAAGAAAGAAATTTATATTAATAACTGTTAAACAGCTACTAAGATCGGCTATAAGATATCTACATTATATAAAAGGGATTCATTACTTTCTGTATTTTATGTTGTTCTAATTTATTGGGTTCTTAGTTTGCAAATTAAATTTTTGAATAAAAATTATATTAAGAACTTTTAACAAAAAGGCGAAACTGAATCTTTCAGCAAATTTCCTTGAGTGCATAGCTAGAAACCCCACAAATGAACCCAAATCTAAACCCAATTCCAAATCCCAACGCACTCTCTGTAGCCTGTGACGATTTCATCAGCCTTGTGAGTGGAGGAATCGCTGTCAACACCCAGACGAATGGACGGAACGTTGGACGAAGTGGAGTCCAATCTGGCTGGCTGGCCACCGTCTGGCAGCTGTGCACCCGGCGGCGGCCCTTATCGCCCCATGGAAATATCACTTGGTGGGGGCACTTTCATGTTTGCGTTTGCCTTTGCCGTTTTCGCTGCTTTGTGTTTTGTTTTGTTATAAATTTTATTTATTATTTTTGCGCCGTGATAAGCCACAGCTGAGCGCTGGGCGAGAAGGTATAAAAGCCCCTCGTCGCCGCTGTAAAACACTTAAACGCTCGACGGCGGCACAGACCACAGATCATATCCACAAAGTGTGTGTTCTCTGGGAGGGAAAAACAACAACATTGATAACCAAATCAACGTCTCGTCTGGCGTCTAATAAAGTTGTTATTGAATTTAGCGATTTACAAGATCTATAAATAAAGCTGCCAAGGTGAGTGCCGGGACATATAGCATAAAAGTGTGTGATTATTGCTCGTGTCTGGCCCAGATGCTGTTTTTTATGTTATGAGAGAGAGTTATTAATATGAAAGAGGTTTAGAAGATATAATTATAAATATTACGAGTTCTAAAGGTCACTAAAGTGGTAGCTAAATAATGTGATTTATAAAGAAAACAATTATGTTTACGAATTGTAGGTAAAAATTAAAGATAAAGTACATTGTGTCATAAAAAGTGTTACAAAAATCCCTCTGGCTTTAAAATTAATTTGAAAAGTCTCCTTAATAAGGATAATTTTGTTTTTTTTTTGTATCTATATGTTATTATTTATATTTTTGTGTTTAGTCATTAATTTTTAGTAAAAATCATTTCTTGGTCAACAAAATTAAAGACAATAATTAATTAAATAATAAACAAAGGCTTAAATAATTTATTTTTAACATTCATAGACAAAAGAAAAATAATGAAAATGAATTTAACATTACAGAAACCTATTCTTTTGATTTCGAAATGTTTATCATTTTTATTTATGACATGAAAACAAACGTTATTTTTAGCATTTTATAAAAAACCAACTAAGGACTTTTAAATTTAAAACTGAAGAAAAATTATATGAGTAAAAAATGTACGCCAAATAAACAATTAACAAAATTTAAGATGGCAATTCATTATTATCAAATGAAACAATTGAAGTTTCCCTCTAAAATATTCCTTTAATAATTAAAGGCCCCGATAATGCAAAAAATTAAATAATAATATTTATTTCAAGTTTCCAAATGGTCTACAATTTTCTTGAATAAATTCCTTGTACAAAAATAGAGTATTTCAAGCTTCAAGATAGAAGAAACTGTCCTTATTTTCCCCGCACTAACTTTCACAGATAAAACCTCACGTTGCTGGTAGCCATCGGCAAGGCACTTGACTTCCTCTACGCCAAAGTTCGTTGAACTAGAAAATAAGCGATAAGTTTAGATGATCCAATTAGTAAACAACTCCGTAGCTATATAGAGTACAGCGTACTGAACAACAATGTTGCAGATCGGCCAGATGTCTGTTGCCTCACAAAGGCCTGTCCGGAATAAATACATATAAATTATCTATCAGCCACTGACGCAGATGTAACTAGAAAATATATAGTAATTAATATCCCCCCGCTGCCCGCCCCTCTTTCAGCAATCAATCTTGTAATCATGGGACTGACGCGCGTGCTGGTTAAGGACGGTGGCTTCGGCACCCAAATGACCGTCCATGTGGGCAATTCCGTGGATGGGGATCCGCTGTGGAGTGCCCGTTTCAATGCCACCGATCCGGCGGCCATCATCAGCACTCACCTGGATTTCCTGCAGAGTAAGTGCCGGGTTAATAGCAATTAGCAACAAACTAACCAACAACAACAAACAGATGGAGCCGACATCATACTGACGAACACCTATCAGTCCAGTGTCGAGGGCTATATGGAGTATCTGGAACTGGATGAGGAGCAGAGCATCGAGCTGATAAGGAACACGGTCCGGCTGGCTCACATAGCCAAGGAGCGCTATCTGACGGAGTGCTATCAGGCACAGCTGGCGGTGCCGGAGGGTGGGTACAGGCAGAGCCTCCTAATGGTCCTTGGCAACACGTGCTGGGGATTAATAAATATTTTAATTTATTAATAATATAAATAAAATCATTTTTCCATAGGTTATCCCCTGATTATAGCCTCCATTGGACCCTATGGCGCCCACCTGCACGATGGCTCTGAATATACCGGCAGCTATGCCGACTATGTGCCCGCCAAGGAGATCACGGACTGGCATCGAGTCCGTATCGAGGCGTGTCTGGAGGCTGGAGTGGATGCCCTGGCTATCGAGACCATACCCTGCCAAATGGAGGCCGAGGCTCTGGTGGAAATGCTCTGTGAGGATTATCCCGATGTCAAGTTCTGGATTGCTTTCCAGTGCAAGGATGAGAGCACATTGGCGCATGGCGAAACCTTTGCAGAGGCAGCGAACGCTATTTGGGATCTGCTGGCGGAGAGGAATGCCCAGGAGAAGTGCCTGGCCATCGGAGTGAACTGTGTGCACCCAAAGTTCGTGACTCCTTTGTTTAAGAGTCTCAATGGAGAGCGGGGAGCGGATGAGCAGATTCCTCTGGTGGTTTACCCTAACAGCGGCGAGGTTTACGACGTGGTCAACGGCTGGCAGGGCAGGGAGCACTGTGTTCCACTCGCCAACTATGTCCCAGAGTGGGCGGAGCTGGGCGCAAAGGTCATCGGAGGATGCTGTAGGACCTATGCGAGGGATATCCGGCACATTGGCGAGGCCATCCGTAACTGGAACAAGGTGAACAAGCTGTCTTGAGGGGCGAAAGCTGGCGATCTCGTTAAATTTTCAAAAAAGAACAAAATGCATTTCCAAATTAGTCTAGTTAATAAATGTAAATAGTTGTTAAGGTCTTAGATTAAAATAAATAAAGAAAAGACAAAGAATCTAAGGTTTTTTAATTTATTGTTGTTCAGCTAAAGGTTATTTTATTTAAACAAGGTTTTTTTAATATAAATGTTTATGGCTTTCATTATGTTTATACAAAAACTGAGTTTTTAACAAGAAGTTGTTAAGTTTTGTAGATGATTTTGATAAATAACAAATATCTTAAATCATTGTACAAAGTAACCGCCAATAAACGAATATCGATTACTTGAAAATCGCCATTCAACCAGCAAATACAATAACTAAACACAAAGTCAGCGAGTGACAGCTAAAAATATCGTAACAAATAAAATTACAGTAAATAATATAAACAGAAATAAAATGATGGAAAATAAATAATTTGTATTATTTTGTTGTTAAACAAAATAAATCGATGAAAAATACCATCAATGTATCCCCTTTTTTAAAAAAAATCGATAGGGAAATCGAGGTTTTTGCAGCTCTAGTGACAGCCAAAAAAAGCCGCAAGCTGTGGAAATTTCGCAAATTTGGATTAATTTTAATAATTGTAATTAGTTTATTCCAATAATCAGCACACACACACTCGCGTCATGCTGATCAAAGTGAAGGTGAGTGATAACCGAGAATCTCGGTAGGAAAACAAAGAGCACAGCCTCCGGAGGCAATGCGTCACAGCGAACAACAACAAATTGGATCGGATTATTTCCTGGATCTTATATATATATCATTTGCATATATTTTCCCCTTATTTATGTAGACCCTGACTGGCAAGGAGATCGAGATCGATATTGAGCCCACGGACAAGGTGGATCGCATCAAGGAGCGCGTGGAGGAGAAGGAGGGCATTCCGCCGCAGCAACAGCGTCTGATTTTCTCCGGCAAGCAAATGTGAGTTTCGGCGTTAAGTTTGGAGTTATTCCGTATCTATATTGTGTGTTAAATCCCTCCAGGAACGATGACAAGACTGCGGCGGACTACAAGGTGCAGGGCGGCTCTGTCCTCCACTTGGTGCTGGCTCTGCGAGGCGGCGGCCATTCCATCCTGATATTTTAAAATAAGCGCCGATCTAACTTAGTAAATTTGGTAAACTTTATTTTATTTTCTACTCTTGAACTCCACGCTATGTTATCACAATAAAAAGCCGCCGAACGGTGTTTATAAGAGATGACTCCTGAAACTCCCGACTTGTCTTTAAAATTTGAAGAAATATGTGTAAATAACTATATTCAGGGCACTAAACACCCTTTGTCCCGTTATGTTATGGCTTCAGGGTAGCAGATTGCTCTCTCTCCGAGATTATAAATCTTCCAGTTTACAAAATTTCCAATAAAATGTTAAAATCTTTTCTAAAAGTAAAAAAAATCATTTATTTTCAGTTTTTGTGGCAGTTTTTTAAGTTTTTCAGTTCTGTTTCACAAAACGTCCGACTAGCAGATGATTCTTTGGCGTGCACTGCTCCGGCTTCAGGCGCGTGAGGATCACCTGGTAGCCCGCCTCCTCAGCCTGCTGCAAGCGATCGGTGTCCACCACGGACATGCAGAGCAAGCCCTGTAGCGTGGTTTCCGGCTTGCAATTCGTGGTTCCCATCTCATGGGCTTGATCAGCCGCATGGGCAATGTACAGGTAATCCTTACAGTCCAAAACACCTCGAAAGGCCTTGCTTAGTGGGTATGAGATGTGCGGCATTGGCTGCAGAGAGCCATAGCAGCAAGGACAGCAGACAAAGTGGGCCTCAACGCGACGACACTGCTGTAGGACAATGTCGGTGGCCGTGCCGCAGGCATGTAGGGAGGCACCGATGTCAAAGTTACCCACAAAGTAATCTATATTGCATTGGTAGAAAACGCAGTTGCTCAGACCCAGCTCCAGGGCTCGTTTCTGGGCCTGGCTAAGCGAGAATGCCTTGTTCTCCATCACAATCACTGTGCACTGGGGCAGTTTGAGGGCTAGCAAGATGGCCAAGTGGCCGGTGCCGCTGCAGAAGTCCACAATTCGGTCATTGGGCTGCGCCAGCGAAACCACCGCATTGGCCATATTCTCCAGCTGCTGGCGCTTGCGTACCAGCCGCTCCTTTGGCAGAGCTGAGCTCTTGGCATGAGTGGGCTCTATTTGCTCCCAGTCGATGATCTGCTGTCCATAGTTTTCCTCAGCGTCCGAGTTGAAATGCAGCTGCAAGGCTGAGAGCTTTCCCAGAGCCGCCTCCACCTCTGACTGGCTGGTGTAGATGCGATTCCGCGGCTTATAGCGCTTCGGGTCCGCTTTGTACAAACTGGTGGCCTCGCAGTCGGGAATGCCAAGGTCGCCGGGCGGCGTCTTCACTGTGTGAGGCACATAGAGCTCGTTCAGGATTCTGGCGCAGCTACTATCAAAGGAATCAATCTAAAAGGGATAATAATTCGTAAGAATTCCTATTTGTAGGCTGATCCCATTGCTTACCTCACTAAACCAAGTGCTGGTGAGTGGAAAATGAGGCAACATCTGGCCGCAGTGCTGGAAGACGATCTTCAGCAAGGGATACAGGATGAGATCAGCTATGGTGAAGCTAATGCCTTCGGCAAATCGATGCTCTATGAGCAGCTGCTCCTTCGGCGTTGTACACTTGATCTCCACGCGATCTCGTTTCTTCACTTTGTCGCCGTTCTCCGTCTGATTGGCCTGCTCCCTCGCCTGCTTGTAGATGTTGTGCATCCGCACAGGTTCGTTCATGTGCTGCTCGAATCTCACAACCTCTGGTGGCACCGACTCCAAGATCTGTCCATTGTGCAGCCCACTGACAACGTCCACCACATCCAGCTCGCAAAATCTGGTCCAAATGGAAGCCTCGGATGGAGCTAAAAGGCAGCTGCCCTTGAAGCCCAAGAGTTTCTTGAGTTCCTCATTGGATTGCCGGGCAATAAGCTCTCTGCCGAGTGGGTAAAAGTAATTATTTCATCAAATTAAATACAAGTCTATGAGAAAACACACCTGCAAACGGCACATGTGCCTGCTATATAGGTATTTCCATCCTTCTCGTAGATGGGCAACTTCAGGTCCCTGATCGCTGGCAGGGTGGCTGCCTCCCTGCAGGTTATATGCTGCTCCGTTAGTTCCTTCCTCAACTGGGAGCTGCGTAAAGCTATTCGACCGCCCTCGATTTTCGAATTGACGAAATTAACCTGCACATTTTTCGGGCTGATGTAGCGGTGTGTATACAAGGCCAGAAACGAAGACACGCTCGTGTAAATGGTTGTAACCGCGTTCTGTGTGCTGATTTCAATCTCCAGGTAAAGCTGATCCATATTTTCATTAACAAATCATTTAACAAAAACGGGAAAACCGAAACCAAACAACAACAAAATCGAAAGAAGGAAAATAAACGAAAGAGCGAGGAAACCAGCTGGGGGCCAAGCATGAAGAAGAGCAGTCGGCGATGGCCAATCACTGGGCTGGGATTTATAGTCGATTTATCGATTGTTGCCAAGTAGAGGGATAAGCGCGTATTTTGAATTTGAAAATGAATTTAAAATATTTCTAAAATATTATATTTATAAGAACTTTAAACATGTAAATGACTTAAAGTGGTAATAATATTAAAAGTTGGGCTGGCTTTGCAAAAGGAACTTTTAAAATTGTTCAAGGAATTTAATTCTTGTACATTTTAGACCATATAATATTTATTTATTTATTTTTATTGTTGCTCTAATTAACTTTGGGCTACAAAGTATGCATTACTTGTTGCAAACTGGGAGCCGGGTGCTTCCCTTTGAGAGACGGTGATTACTCGTACTCCTCCTTCGCCTTTGGCCAGTCTTCTTTTACCTTCCTCTTTTTTTTTCTTCTGCCATTTTTATTCTTGTTTTGCAGCAACGAACCCCCACTCCTTGCCCCAACGACTGGCTGATGGCTAAAAATAAAGAAGTTCTCTTGTACCCGCCGCTTTTTTTCCTGGCTCAGCAGAAAGGGCAACATAATGCTCGTTATACTCTTTCCTGAAAGAGCGGCTCATTCTTTATGAATTTAGTTTGAATTTATGGTATTAATTAGTTAATTTTTATTTAATTATTAAGTTTTTGTATGGTTATATAAACTTAACATTAGGCTTTAGAAATTGCCTAGCAGAGAAGACTTTAAATTAAAAGTAAGAGTATTTCCAGACTCTTTGTTGATAAGCTCTTATTTTCCTCGTCGTTGAGGGCTCGTGGAATGAGAATGGGAATGATGTGCCCACGGAATGGGGAATGGTCATGACGAGAATGGGAATAGGGAAAGGGAAGTGGGGAAGGGAAACCTCAATGTTGGCCGATGTTTATGGTATTTACCTGCTGCACTTTGCTGAGTGCCTGCTGCAATTTCTAATCGAAACGAAACCTTCTACCCTAATAATGGCCTCGGGGCCCTTGGCGCCCTTTGTTAGCTGAAAAATCGGAGTCTCTCGCGTCGTCGGAGATAATCGCTGCGATGGAGGGAGAAGCCAACACAGCTCCACTGCTTCGCCGGCTCCTCTGGCTCCTCTAGTTCCAACTCCCTGCCACATGCAACATGCTGCAGTATGTATCGTCGTACTTCGCACTCTGTTCGCCTGATTGAAATTGTTCAGTTAAAATCTGTGCAGAGGCCGCAAAATGTTGCACAAACATACACGGGGAGAGCAACATAAAAGGGCCAAAAGGCCCAATCAGTCGTCCCGCTCCCACTCACACTCAGCCTGTCAAGCCCTTTGCCCTTCGCTCCCGGATGCAACACAACACTGTATGTGCTGCCCTCTCGCTCTGGCTTAGAATTGTCGCTCGCTTGGAATGACATGGCATGGCCATGGGAAGGGGTGGGTTGGCTGGTTGCTTTTGCTGCTGCTTCTGGAATGCCTGCCTGAAATTGCTGCTCGCCTGATCCCGGACACCATCGAAATTTCACATGTAATTCCCACGGCCTGAATTTTCCCACACAACCAGCAGCGAAGAAGAAGCAGAAGAGGAAGAGGCTGCGGAGAATTTCAGGCAAGAGACAGCCGGAGATTCGCTCACACACACACATTCGTCGTTCCTTTTTTATTTCTTCTTATTTTTTATATTGTTGCATCGAATCTGCTCCCAGGGTCGATGCACTGGAAAAGATAAATCCTTTTATTCCTGGAAATATTTTAAAACTCCTTAATTGGAAACTAAAATGTTATCTCTTTTAAACAAATTAATAGAATATATAAAAATGTGTTTAATAAAAACCTTAAATTTGGTTTATTAAAATAAGCAACAGACTAATATCTTTTCTTCAGTGCTCCGTTCTTCCGTTCCTCCAGCTCTGATGGTTGTTTTGTTTATGCTGCTGCTGTTGATGCTGCCCCTTCCCGTTCGTCTGCGGCTCCCCATGCTTGCCCCATAGCTCCAGACTGGTCCTGGTCATGGTCCCTGTCTAACCTTCTCGGGTTAACATCTTCTTCATCTGCTTCGCTGGATGTCGTGTCCGTCGTTCCCGGCATCGAATTCCTTTTGCTGTCCAGGTCTGGCTTCTTTAACCTCTGCTTACTAAGGCTTCCTCTGCATCTCTGTGACGCGAACGGTGGATATGTTTTCATTGAAAATTAGGAAAAAATAGGTACTTGATTTGATAAAAAAAAATCCTTGTGGAAGAGACGTACCTTTTATTAGGACTCTAGGGATCTTGCGAAGAGCGGCGACATCAGGCGGTACATGATGTTACCAATGACCGAGATAATAGTCGTGGTCATATCCAGACTATAATGCAGGGGAACCAATAGATACTCAAATCCCTGAAGAGGATTGGTTCTTAGCGAGTTAATTTTTGCTACCGGAACGATTGGCATGGTCGGTGGAGCTTATGAATCGGAGAAACTACGAAAATATTCAAAATTTGGAAATATCTTAGTTGCATTAATGTTAGGCTTTGTAATTTCAAAAATAATTTCAATAGGAGGCTGAATGCAAACTGAAGGCCTACCTAGTTAAAGTTTATGGTTAAACAAAATCACAATACCTGAAAAAATGACATAAAATATAAAATAAGTTATATAAATTATAAACTGATTCAGTGGTAATCATAGCAAGGTGAAATTTTAATATTTTAAATGTGAAATGAACTTTATAATTCTATTAAAAATATTATTAATTTAGTTTTACATGTAATATCTATAAATAAATCAATATTTTCTAAGACACTTTAAATTTTGATCCCGTGAAATCCCGTTTCCCACTGTGCATCACCAAAGCGGCCTTGGGGAGCTCCAAGGAATGTCTAAGCAATTGCTCCAGACAACTGGAGCCACTTCCTTTGCCGGCTGCTCCTCTCCTTCCCCTGCCCCGTGGCCTTGGGGTAGACAAGGCTTCTTCTAATGGTCGGTGTCGGTCGTCGGTTGCTCCACGAATGTCGTGCCTCAATTTCCCCGTCTCCACATCCAACCCGGCTTCTAGCTGAGTACCCGTCCCGGTCCCGGTCCCGTCCGATAAGGTGGCATTGACTTCTTGGCAGCCCAGCTATTCCAGTTATGTGTGCCACACTTCTTGGGATATGCAGACCATATGCTCCTGCTCCGGCTTCTGCTGCACTCCTGGTCCATCAATATGTTCAAGGATTTTTTCACGCTTCCAGGCATTGCAGGTATGACGTATGAGAGTCATTAAATGGGTAAATTTTCAAGAGTTTCCAACAAAAATTAATTAATTTAAATTTGAAAGTAAGCTTTTATTCCCAATTGCAGATTGAACTAAGATTGAACTAAAAGTCTGGGTAATTTGATTTTTACTTATTGTTTACTTAAAATATTACCAACTATGCAAATAAACTAAACATAGTTTATATTAAAATTGTTATAAACGTAAACGTAATTGATTGTAATCAAAAAGTTTCCCATAATCCATCAGATATCTGTGAAAACCCCATGAATATCTCATATCGTTTGTATCTGAGAAAGAGTTAAACCTTCTTTCCGCCACTCAATTCAAATCGTTATTTTCCCCACCAACACTCAAAAGTTCCCCCGCTCAAAGGTGCGTCTCCAAAAGCGACTCCATTGGCGAGCATGCAGCAAACTCAACTCAACCTTCTGTTTTTCCTCGCCGCCTGTTCATTAGAGTCCATGAATCGAAACTGTGTCGCTCAAGTTATTCTCTAAACATTTCGATTTCGTTTTCGCATCGAAAATTAATGTTGGCCAAGGAGCAGAAATTAAAATAAACTAAATTCTATCTCTCAAAAAACTCGTATCTCGCAATTTGCGCGCTCAATTGAAAACCTTTCTCGATTATTCACCCGCCTATCGGCTTATCGACAGCTCTGCTCGCTGCAAGACAGCCCTGTTTTTGAATCAGCTGGCTTTGTGCTGCTGCTAAATTTTTGGCAGAATTCAGAATTTTAAAGGGCTCTGTTCCAAGGAATTTCCCGTCTCTTCGATCAGCCCCGGACACAAGGAGCGGCTGATAGCACACCCAAGGACCCAAGGCCCACATATATAGCCAGGCCAGCCGCGTCGTGGGTAAAATGCTGCCGAGTCCGCTGGCGTTGCGAAATTGTGCAGTGGCGACGGCGACAAAAACAACAAAGAAGCGACGCGCCTCGACTAGAGGCGAGGCTACGGCAAACGCGAAATAATCAATTAAAATCGTAGCGGGAGCCACGGTTTCCCCCCGAGGAGCCCAGTAGTAGAGGAGTCCTGTGGTATCCAGACAGCCGTCGAGGACGAAACCAAAAGTTGCCTGAACAGCTGCACCAGCTGTGCGTGGGCAGAGAGGCAGAGGCGGCAGCGCCAGCGACAGCGCAGCTTTTGGCAGCAGCAGACGAAACCCAGACAACAACAACAACGAGCGAAACACAACAAGAAGCAAAACGATGGAAATGCGAGAGGTACTGAGTCGCGAGGGGCGAGAGGCCAAGAATCTGCTCGTCTACCAGTTCTGCGATGAGACAACAACGAGCACGAGTGGCGGCGAGGGAGGAGCAGCCGGAACTCTGGCTGGAGCTGGAAGCGGAGGCGTTCTATTGAACGGCGACTGTAAGTACTTGAGGAGTTATAAGGAGCTTATGGTGGCTGCAAAGTGGGTTTTTGAATAACTTGTTGTTTTATAGCTAAATTATATCCGAATTCCGAGCTTTATGGAGCCTACGGTAGCTTTATTTATCAGGTGAACTTAATTGCTACCCTATAGAGATCATAAAACCATAAACTTTTTATTGGCATCGATAGATATAGCCTTTTAAATCACAATTTTAGCATTATTCCTACTTTAAAATTATATACACACTTATAAAGCCTACCATAAACTCTTTAACTAATAACAAATAAAGTCCTAGGTACCATTAGTCGCTTATTTCGTCTATTTCTCAAATAATTTCCTATAACTTACATCTGTTTATACCCCGCAGGTTATCGCAAGCCCCCCATGGCACCGCCCAAGTCGCCCAGTGGTGGCAGCGGCACTCCCAAAAACTGCCAGTCGCCCACCACTTCGCCGCGACTGAAATCCTCAACGAGTGCTGCAGCTGGCGGAGGCAGCGGGCCACGCGTGCGCAGCGCCTCCACGGGCAGGGACAAGAAATCCGAGCTGCAGGCCAGATACTGGGCCCTGCTCTTTGGCAATCTGCAGCGGGCTGTGAACGAGATCTACCAGACGGTGGAGTGCTACGAGAACATTTCCAGCTGCCAGGAGGCCATACTCGTGCTGGAGAACTATGTGCGGGACTTCAAGGCGCTGAGCGAATGGTTCAAAGTTTCCTGGGACTATGAATCCCGGCCGCTGCAGCAACGGCCCCAGAGCCTGGCCTGGGAGGTGCGCAAAAGCAATCCCACGCCCCGAGTGCGTACCAAGAGCCTCTGCAGTCCCAATAATTCCGGGAAATCCAGCCCAGCCTTGGTGCTAGGGGGCTCTCAGTCGGGCAAGACTTCACCATCCGCCTACGAAGCGGGCCAGATCTCGCCCATGAAACTTCTTCGCGCCTACGATCAGGTGCCGAAGGGAGCAATGCGGCTGAATGTCCGGGAATTGTTTGCGGCAAGCAAGAGAGCAACCCAAGGGTCCTCGCAGTCGGATAATATGGAGAGTCCGCTGGATTTGAGCGGGGATAAGTCTACATATGTGCAGCTAAACACACAGTATTCGCAAACGGATCTGGAGGACCCACACCTTACCCTGGCGGATGTGCGGGAGAAGATGCGCAGAGAGGCGGAGGAAAGGGAGGCGAGGATCCAGGAGCAGGCATTGAGCATTCCAGCACCAGAATATACAGAGGAAATCCCATACAAACCCAGTGAGACCTCAAAGGAAATCCCGCCGGAAGGGGAGTCTGACTTAGTGGAAAAACCTCTCCCTGAGCCCACTGCTTTGGATATGACAGTGGCCTCCCTGGAGAGCATGGAGAATGCTTTGCTTCACCAACAGGCCCACAAAGACCCCACGCCCCCGAGCACACTGTTAAAGCCTCCGGCAGAGAAGCCACAGCCCCTGATGGCCATCTCAGGAAACTCGCCTATGCAAAATAGTCCCTTGAAGTACTCCAGCGTGCTAAATCGTTCTGTGAAGAAAGCGGTAGCTGGCGGTGGACCAGCAGGTGCTCCCAAGACAGCAACAGGACCAGGAACGGCCGCAACAGCGCCCGCCAAGCCAGGTCAGCTAAAGGCAGCTGCTCCCGTAAACGGTTTACGTCGCTCGACAAAGCTACCAGCAACTGCTGGCAAAGCTTCTGGAAAACCTGGCTTACAGGCACCTCCTCCCAGGCCCTCCAGCAAAACCGAGTGCTATGGCCCGCCCAACAATGTGGCCTCCCGCCTGTCGGCACGCTCCCGAACCATGCTGGAGATCAATGACAGTGGCGCCAGCAAATCTCTGCCAAAGAGAACCGCTACATCGTCTTTTCTGAGCACGGCCCGGATACGAACAGCGACCTCGTCGAGGCTCAGTTCGCGCGAGGACATGGGCAGTTCCACTTCCACTCTCAAAGCCAGCAACGAGCAGCTATCGAACTCAAGGAGCACCCTGAAGACCGACGACCAACAACATTCCGAGACGAAAAAACAACTCCAACTGCCCACAGATGCCAACGATGGTTGGTTGACGGTGAAGAATCGTCGAAGGAGCAGCATGCATTGGGCCAACAGGTTCAATCAGCCGACAGGATACGCCAGTTTGCCAACGTTAGCCCTGCTCAACGAGCAGCAGAGGGAGAAGGAGCAGGAGCTAAGCAAGGAGAAGCAGAAGGGAGATTCAAGCGCCAGCAAAACCATTCCAAGTAAAACAGGAACAGCTGCAGGGGAGGCTAAGCCTAAGGCCAAGGCCTCAACACTGGCAAACTCTTCACGGCCGGAAATCAAAAATGCCAAGGCCAAAGTCAACTCATTTCCCGCACAGAGAAGCTCGGCGGGTCAGGTGAAAAAGCCGGAGAAGCAGGACAAGCCAGAGAAGGTCGATAAGCCCGAAAAGAAGCCAGTTATGCCATCAACTGCAGCTCGAAACAATAGCAATAACAGCTCCCTAGGACGAACTTCCATAATCAAAAGACAGAAGTCTGATCTAACGGGCCTAAAGATGACATCGTTGCACAAGGAGTACATGCGGAGTGAGAAGAATGCATTGAGGAAGCAGCAGCAAAAGGAGCTCAGCAATAACCACAAGCAGAGCAACAACAGCAGCTCCTCTTCCGCAGAAACTGTCGTGGAGTGTGAGTATCTAGAGATAATCGATGATGATCATAACTAATCCTTTTCTCCCCCCCACAGCTAGCAACGAGGACCACAACAAGATCGACATCAAGATCCAGACCAACTGCGAGTTCTCTAAGACCATTGGCGAGCTGTACGAGAGCATTGCCCACTGCAAGCTACCAAATGGCAGTCTCAATAAGCCGAATGCCTCCTCGCTTCTGAGTGCCTGCGATGAGATTGAAGAACAAATTGCCGACGATAACGAAGAAGAGCGCAACGAGCGGATCCTAGTTGAGGTTCAGGAATCTCTGGAACGGCAGATTCGTGAGCTGGAGCAAACGGAAATCGATGTGGACACGGAAACGGATGAAACCGATTGTGAAGTTCAGCTGGAGGAGCAAGAGCTGGGCGCAGGTGGTGATGACTCCGCAGTGTTTGTGACCATGAGCGACGATGAGAATGCCAGTCTAGAGCTGAGATATCAGGCCCTATTATCGGATATGTCGTGGAATGAAAGAGCAGAGGCTTTGGCCACGTTACAAGCCTATGTGGCAAGGCATCCAGGTAGAGCACAGGAACTCCATCAGAAGCTATCCTCGCCCTCGCGACGTCGCTCTCTGCAGGAAACTCTGAAGAAATACCAGGCCAAGCAGGCGAGGGCTCAGCAAAAGAGGAATCTTCTCCAACAAGAGAAAGCAGCCAAGCTGCAACAACTCTTTGCACGTGTTGAAGATGTCAAGGCAGCCAAGAAGCAGCTCATCGAGGACAAGCGGCAAAAGATGCAGGGAAGACTCCAAAGGGCAGCGGAGAATCGCGAGCAGTACCTTCGGCAGATCATCGAAAAGGCCCACGACGAGGAGAAGAAACTGAAGGAAATCAACTTTATCAAGAACATTGAAGCGCAAAATAAGCGTTTGGATCTTCTGGAATCCTCCAAAGAGACGGAGGGCAGGCTGCAGGATCTCGAACAAGAGCGACAGAAGAGAGTTGAAGAGAAGCTGGCCAAAGAGGCTGCCGTGGAGAGACGTCGGCAAGCCCTGGAAAAAGAACGCCTTTTGAAGCTCGAAAAAATGAACGAGACAAGACTGGAGAAGGAGCAAAGAATTGGCAAGATGCAGGAGCAGAAGGAGAAGCAGCGTCAGGCTTTGGCCCGGGAAAAGGCACGGGATCGGGAGGAGCGCCTGCTGGCCCTACAAGTCCAGCAGCAGCAGAGCGCCGAGGAGCTGCAGCGCAAGATTCTGCAGAAGCAATTGGAATCTGCTCGCCGGCACGAAGAGAACATTGAGCACATACGCCAGCGAGCTCTGGAGCTGACCATGCCCACCAGGCAGGCGGATGAGGGTCGAGGCGATCAGGATGACGGCGATGCGGAAGATGGCTTGAACGGGAATGGCACGAGCACCACGATCGAAGACTGCGATATTTCCTCTACGCTCTCGGATGTGGGGGGCATCCCTGGCCATTCGAGGAGCTACAGAAAGAAGATGAAGAAGCTGAAGCAGCGAATGAGTCAATGGTGAGTGAACTTTACCTTTTTTAATGACGGAAATGAAATTAATTATTGATTTCTTTGTTAATTCGCAAGTATTGAATTTCCGCTAAAAATCGTTAAAAACTTTATTGTCTGCTTGGGTTTTTTTAAATTTAATTTCCAGCACAATTCAGATATTTAACATATGAAAATAAGGCCTTTCTTGAAATGTAATCCGATTTTTTATTGCGTCTAGACAGTTTTAACTAAATCTATTTAATTAATTTATTTATTCAATCGTCAAAATAGGTTTTTTCTTGGTAAAGATTTAAAATATTGAAAGGACAAGTCCTATATTTTAAGAAATAATTATTGTACTCAATATAACTGAAACTAAACTTTTATTTGTTGAAATTTTAAATTTAAACCATTCTTTTTCCGAATAATAATTGTATTTAAATATTTTCCAGCGCCGCCGAGTATTTGGAGGCCATGGAGCCCTTACCCCCCTATGTAAAGCGCGATAGTACGGTGCCCAAGCTCCTGAATCTGGTGATTAAAGGTGGCGGTGCTCAGGGATTGGAAAGGGCATTGGGCAACCTCCTGCGTGTGATACCCAAGGCCCAGGCCTTTGACTTCCAGGCCTTCCTCTGCATGGATGGCCTGGGCATAGTGGCCAATCATGTGATCAGCAAGGGTCTGCAGGAGAACTCCGATGTCACCAGGAAGTAGGTTTTATAATAATTTTAAATTTATGAAAATTCACTAATTAATTCTCATTATTTGATTTACAGATCTGTTCACCTGGCGGTTCATGTGTATAGGAACGCCTGCTCGGTGTGTCCTCAGATTGCTCGTCATGCTCTGCTGGGCAATTCCATAACCGTTATGTTCGATGCCATCAGCAAGAGTTTTCAGGTGAGTTTTCAACAGCAAAAAATATTCTTAGGAACTTTTGAAGAACTTTTTTGCCCAGCCGAAAACGGCTTTCACAATAAAAGTGTCGCCAGGCAGACGTCGGGGGTTTGAGACAGGAGCAGGGAGTTGGCATAGTCGCCAAAGTTGGCAACTGGCTATATTCTATATACGTATATTCCCCAGGCCACGTCGGATGTGTCGCCTATACGGTATAAATTCGTACTTGGCTCGCCTTATAGTCCTGTCCTGGCAGCCACTTAACACTTGGCCGCGTTTATGTCTCTGTCTGTCTGCAAACCTAAGGAAAATTCAATCAAGGAGGGTTATAAGGAATTTTGAAAGGTCTAGCGAAAGGGGATTATTCTAAATTTGAGATATTATTGGTTTAATATTATTAGTTCATTATTTTAATAATATCTAAATGGTTTTATAGAAAGAAATAAAGATATATTAATAGGGCATTGATATTTGACTCTAAAATTGTTATATGATAAGTGGATAAATTATACATTTTCTTTTTAAATTTATTAGATATTTAAATGTAATTCGTTTCAATATTTAAAAATTCTATAAATATTCTATACTTTTACTTCTGGATAGGCAAAACCTTCTCCTAAAATATTATTTAAGAAAAGTAAGAGTAAGAGCATTTTCTAGTCGGTTTCCTTTAGTACATTTTTTGGTCCCTGTGTTTAAAGTTTATGTTTCGCGGTCCGACTTTTGTTTTTGCTCGTTGGGGCATTGTTTATTTGGCGCTGCTGCCTTTTGTTTGTTTGGCATTTTTATTTGAATTTTATTTACTGGCCTCGTGCGCTCTCGCCTATCAATTTTTAAGCACTAGGCCGGGCCCCGAGACCCATCCCCACTTTCCCCTTTCCTGGGCAGTTCAGTCAGCGAGTAAAATGTTTATATATTTTGCGGCTGTTGTTAAATCAATCGTTAAATCGCATAAAAAGCCACTCACTCACGCACCCAATAAATGTTTCTTCTTACCGTTCATCTTTTTGTTTTTATTTTTATTCATGCTGTACGTGTTTTTTAAAATTCTTTAATTAAAATCGTGGGGTGTTAAGGGGGATTTGCTGATGGAAATATGATGTCTTTAGGTTACTGTAAATATTTAATATTATTGATTAAATTACTGTGGAATTAATATCCAGAAAAAAGAAGGGTTTTGAATTTAATTTATTTCCAAATAAAAAATATAAGTAAACAAAAGTCAAGCCACAAAAAAGCTTTCTTCCAAGACAGTTTTCTGTTTTTAAAATCAAGTCTTTTATGTAATTTTATGTTTAAATTTAAATCTATATAAATATTTGTACTGTTCATTGCACTTTGGCGTTGTTGTTGTTCTTTTGCATTGTAAACTTGGCTCGTGTTTATTGTTTTTTCCCATCTCCGCCTCTCTTTCACCTCTCTTACCTATCCCCTCACCCTCCTTTCACCTTTCTTTTCCCACTGTCCCTTTGATGGATCAGCGCGCGCGCCGCTTGTCGTGTAATAAGGAGAGGCAAAGCGCTGAAGAAGCAACGAAGAAGGCGCAACAGAGTGAAAAAGCTAACTTCCAGCGCCTAGGAGAGAGTGAAAGCGGGGGAGGGGCAGAATGAAACATCAATTAACATTTTGATTGATGCGGATGTCTCTCTCTTTTTCTGTCTGCTGTTGCTGTTTAAATGCCTAAGTTGATAATTAATTTAAACACGAGCCGTGGAATTTCACTTGCGGGCGGGCGGGCGGTCGGTCATCTGCCCCAAAAAGCACGCAACAATTGTGCGCGACCGACAACCATTTTTTTCTGTAATATTCTTTCGATTTCCGCTTCCGCTCTTGCTCATCGTCTTCCCCTTTTTTTTCTGATCTGTTGCAGCTACCCGAAGAAAAATCACCACAACATCCGGTCGAGTTGTCCACGGAGCTAATGCTGGCCTGTACCGAGGCGCTGTCCTCCAGTTACGTGAAGAAGAACACCCACCCAAAAGTGCCGGAACGACTGCCGGACATGATAAAGTGAGTACAACAACAATAACAAACAAATATAACAACAACAAGTGCTTACCGCGGCGTTTTATTTCAAACTGTTGTGCGCAAAGCAACAAAAGTATGTTCATTGAGAGGGGAACGAGTCGAGTTCGAAAAGCGAGTTCGAAAAACTCCAGTATCCATAGGAAGGGTATGGTTGTGTGCGTGGGCTTGTGGGTGGAAGAGGGACGGATAGAATTGGTCCTGGACTTATGGCCATCTCGTTCGCTGGGCGTGTCTGTGTGAGTGGGACAGCGTAGGCTGGCTGCAGCGCTGCCGGCGTCGATTTGGCCTCTGCTGCTGAGACGCTGCCTGGCGCTTTTCCGTTTAAAAAATATAATTTTTAATTTTAATTCGTATTTAGTTGGTCACACCGATGCCAGGCAGTGTGGTCACAAGTCGCAGGATTCGGTGGAACATTATTGGTGTGAATAAATAGGAGGGGGCTAATTATTTACATTTTTCATAATTTAGGAGATAAAAATTAAATGTTATAAAAAGTTGTTTCGAGAAAATTTTCAGTGAAATTACACTACGCTTTATGTTGGTAGTTTAATTAAAAAAAAATAATTTCTATGAACATTCCAGGCAATTTAAACATTTTTTAAGGCTCAACCTGATTTTGAAAATAAACAAGCTTTGGAACTCATCTAAAATTATATTAATCTACATAAAATATTATTTAAAATTTATATTTTTATTGTAACTACAGTATTACCTCTTCTAAAATGTATTACAGCTGACATTATCTTTTTCCTCTTTTAGATTAGCTTTAAAAATTCAGCTGAAACATTTTTTCATGGCTTCTTTCCCTTCCTTCTCCTTTATTTGCTTTTTGCGAGCTTTAATTTCGAATATAAAAAAAAAAAACTTTAATGCTACGTCGTCGTCCAGTGTGGAGTTTTCCTGGTTTGTCCCCTTGGCGCTTTCCCCCTTTTATGCCCCCCTTGCCAGCGATTGTTTTTCTTTAATTTGAGCTCATTTTTGTGCACAAAAGTTTTAATCGAATTGTTGTTTATTGTTGACGTTTCTATAGTTCCCAAATATGTACATATAGACGCCATTTTGTTTGTTTTATATTTTTGCACAGCAACAAAAAGGGGATTTTGTTGCAACTTTGCATTAATTTATTTATGAAAACAGAGGTTTTCTGTATAATGGTTTAATAGATTTCGTTTGGCTTTATCAGTTTTATATTTTGATAAAGGGAAAAAGGAAAATAATTTAATTTTTATTTATTTATTTAGTTATGCAAATTGTATTTAATTGGGTTGCTATTTTTATGAGTTTATTCATATTATTTATAATTGATTTTATATTATTTACGATTTAAATATAGTAATACAAAATATATAAAAATTACCAAAGTGTTTTAAAATATTTTGTATATAATTTTTGATGATAAAATCAATAATTAAGTTTTATGGATATAATTTTATGAATTCTTATTTAAAATGAAAGTTAAATCTCTTATAAAATATATATTCTTTTGCACTTATCGAATATTTTTAAGGTTTTCCCCTCTCAAAGTTGAAGTTAGTTTTATCTGTGTGTTTCTTTTGCACTGTTTTTCCTTTTGTTAAAATAGCAACGAACAAAAAAACTTTGCTGTTATGCATTTTCCACTTGTGAATTGGCTTTTGTTTGCTACTTTTTGCATTTGTTTTTATTCTCGATTTTTATTGTTGGCTAGCTTTTCTTTTGTGTGTGTGTGAAGCGGCTTTTGTTTATCCTTTTTTTTTTGTGTTTGTCCTGGGCTCTGACCAATTTTTGTGCCTTTCCCTAGATGGGTTTTTTGTATATATATTTTCTCTATCTTCTTTATTATTCCATTTTGTTTGCTGTGTTATTTCTGTGTTGTGTGCTCCCTTTTTTATGTTCTTTAACAATTTTCCGTTTGTTTATATTTTCAATTTGCTTACAAAAGCTTTTCGTTTATTTTATTAGCCAGCAGCCATTGTTGTGTGTATGTTGTGCCAGTGTGTGTGTAGTCTTTTGTGGTTGCTGCGTGGGTCCTTTTATTCGTCCTTCGCCACGGCTTATTCGCCTTTAATGCCAACTGCCATTTTTCGTAGCGCGCTTTTCGGCGCTCAATTCAATTACACAGCGCCTGCAACTGTATGGGTGCGCTGTGTGTGTGTGTGAGTTGCAAAATCAAATTTTCTTTTGACTATAATTTTTGTGGAAAACATCCCCCAAAAGCGGGCACCTTGCGCCATTTTCCTTGACGAGAAAAGAAAAACTTTGCCTGAATGAGAAATTCAATTCGCCGCACTTGAATGGTCCGCCATCTTCCTCTTTGGCTGGTGCTGCCCCTCTTCCGTTTCCGGTTCTGTTCTGCATTTTCATCATCATCAACAGTCTGGCCACGAAACATTTGGAATTTTTTGCCTAATTCAATTGCAGCAGTCTTGGCCCTCCCTCTCTCCTTACCTTTTAGCTGCATAATTAAATTTTTGTTTACTTTTAATTGTTGCTCAGGTTGCGCGCTCAAAGCTCTTTCAAGCTGGCATATATTTCTTTTTTGTTTTGTTAATTTGAATAAAGTTTTCGAGAAGTTTGTGTAATCGAATTAAAAGTTTACAAAAGAGAAGAGAGAGCCACTTCTATTTTTAGTCAAAGGATTGCTTTTTTGTTCTTATTTTTGAAGGGAAAATGGAAACTGTAGAGGGTTCTTTTAAGGGAAAATGTTTATTAATTTGTTTTACTAAAAGGCTTATTTCTTTAAATATGAAACTTTACCTTCTTTCCCCTCGTATTTAATAATCACAATCTCGTTTAAAAACATGGCAAACACCATAAAAAACCCTTATTAGGGCACACAATTGACCATTAATCATAATACCTATTTCAATCGATTTGAAAAGAATCCTTCTTTCGCTTTCAAACAGAAACATATATCCCCCAGTTGGCCTTGGTGGCTAACCTTAATCCCAACCATAAATCGTACTTGTCCTCCTTTACCCGCTGCCTCCGCTTCCGAAGAATTGCCAGGATGTGCCCTTCCTTAAAGCATGACAAATTTGATTTGCATCGCTCTGGCACCTTTTTGGAAACAGATAAAAGATGATCGTGATAATAATGATGATGAGCCTGGGCTATCTTTTTACAATGTAATTGATTCATAATTAATCAACACAGTCATTAGCAGTCGCAGAATATATTTTAATCACGATTTGATCATCAATTCCGAACGGAGCAAAGGGAGGCAGCAGCAATCATAACGATGATTTGGCACGCGATAAGGCAAACACCCTTGAGGCCGGAATCGAGACCAGGAAACCGGAACCCCTTTACCTTTCCCTCTTTTTTGTATTATTTATTTGCCACCCCTAAAAAAGCAGTCATAATGAAATATGCATATGGAAAAAAATCTGTCTCCCTCCGCGTGTTCATCCTTTTGTTTGTCTGCCCGCCGGGCGCGCTGCTTCTGGCAGGATGTCAACAAGGACGACATGCTGAGGCAGAGTTACTTCCGTGTCCGTTCGGAGCCTGCAGTGCTGTGCGGCAGTTAATTTAATTACCCTTTAAGTAACCAGATCGAATGGCCAATTTGGAGTTATGGCCTTTGGAGCCGCTTGCATCCGCAGCTACACATGCAATCCCCAGCATGAGGCGAAGGACTAAGGGCCTTCTCGAGCTCTGTGTGTGTGTGTGTGTGTGTGTGCCAAAGTTTTTGTGGCCTGCACTTTGCAATTAACATTGTTAACAAGATTGCACTGAGAGCTGAAAAGAACTAAGGAATATAAAGGTTTTTAAAGCCTTTGTAAGGACACAAAAAATCCTTTTAAAAATCAAAAAGAGAAATAATATTAACTCATTTTATTATGAGTATTTTTAGGCCACAGAAAATTCTTTTAAAACCAAAAGAAAAATGTTATAAACTAGCTTTATTTTTCGTCAAGTGCAAATAGCAACTTTTGGCTCAATTACAAGGACAATATCTGCAATATCCACACTCCCACACGTGCCTGTGGCCTGTGTCCTGTGGGTTTTATTTTACCATCGACATATTAGAGCAACTATTTAGACCTTAAACTAGACATGGCCCCAGCTCTAACTCCTCCTCCTTTGACTCTCCTATCTCCTCTGGTCAAATGTATTAATTTCATTCTTTGGCCCTTTGTTCTCTGCCTCTCTTATCGCCGCTTTTCGAAAATATCCTTTGGCCTCTCCTGTTTCGCCTTTGTTGGCTCTGTATTTTTTTCTTCTTTCTATTTTTGCTGTGCGGCATTTAATATCCGATTTCAGTTTTGTCCCCTTCCCCATGGCTGTTGATTCTTTTTGACAAAAGGCCGAGGAGCATAGGGAAAACTCAGGGAAAACTCTGCCGCTGCTGCTGCTGCTGTTGATGTCTCCTTCGCTTTTTGTTTGACATTTGGCGAAGTTTTCTATTTGCTCGGTGCGCCGCTCCCTTTTGTTTGTTGGCTGTCCCTCGCCTGCGCGGAAAATCAAAATATTGACTCTTAACGGTGTGTGTTTATTGATCCTTTAACTACCCTTAGAAACTAAGGGGAAGGAGGAGGAAATTGAGGGAGTTAGCTAAGGTATCGAATATTCTTTAGCGGGAGGACGATAAATGTCTGCTTCTTAACTCTCTGAAAGTCTAAATATTCAAGTTTAATAATAAAATACGAGCTGTCTTTAAATTCAAAAACCTATTTTACTTTAAGCTTTTATTTCAAGTTTTAATCAAGAACTTAAATAAAAGCAAACATTTTTGATTAATTTTCCAGGGTAAACACTTTGTTTCCACCTTCACAGATTTCCTTACAAGCCACCTGCCACCCTTTTTGCTCGTCATAATTGAATTCGAATCACAAAAGTGTCACACAACTAATCAGAGTTGTCATTTCCAACCCCTCCTCTTGTTTTTTGGGAAATCAAAACCCCTCCGCCCGGTGCCCTGTGACCATCGTAACTGTAGTCAAAACTCCTCGAAATAAGAGAGGGAGAAGCTCAGTTTCAATTTCTATTTCTATTCGAGTTTCGGTTTTCGTTTTCAGTTTTCGTTATTCGTCGTCGTTGCTCATCTGCTCGTTTTTCGACATTCAAACTGTCAAAAAGTCAGCATCAATTACAGTTACAAAGACATCATAGCACAGACACACGGAAATATCCTGTAAATATCCTGCATTCCGCACAGTTTGAGTGCGAAGTGCAGGAGGTGCGGGTGGATGTGGGGGTCAAGGGTCAGAGTAACAGCTCAAAAGAAGTGTGTTGCCCAAAAACTTCGCTGTAGATTTGCATCAAAATGCATTTGGCCATAACAGGGGAGACGAGTGGGGGAAAAAACACAGATTTTTCGAGGGTAAACCGAGGAGTTTTTCGGGGAGTATGAAGTTTATGAATTAAGAAATCAAAACATCAACTAATTTATTACCAAATATATATTTCTTATTCGATTTTCATCTCAAGATACTCATTAAAAGATTCTTAACAAATATTTACCCATAAATATTCACTTAATGATACTCACCAAGTAGGTAATCAAATCGATATTTCTTTATAAATATTTTCCAACAAATCGGCTGATGAAGAACAATATCTGGAGATCTCAGGAAGAGTGCTTCTTTGTGGGTTTTCTTTTAAAAAATAATTGCTAAGAATCTAGAATATATCTCCACACTCAAGGCCTTAACTCCACAATAAACCCTCGCTATGCCATAACCCGAGAAGGTCGGTCGGTCTGTCGGTCATATGCAAAAGTCTGACATATGCGCTGACATTTTGCATGCAAAAAGGCGCAGCAGCAGCAGCAGCAGCAGTCGCCTCAGCAGCTCTTTCCCCTTGTCGAGTTGCATGTCAAAAGTTTGATGAGTGCCTGTCCAGCTTCGCCGCATGTCAAAGGCTGGACGGGATTGGGATGCGGATGGGGTGGGGGGAGCGGTACCGGTACCGGCTTTTGGCTATTGAATTACCTACAGGCTCAGTCCGAGGCCGAGGCGGCACTATATTCTCGTTTGAGAGTGCATTCGCTTTGATTTTCGGCCCCTGCTTCCCAGTTTTCCTTTTTTTTTCACCCAACTCTGTGCTCTGTTTTGGGTTTTCCCTCTCTGCCTCTGGGGAAACATTTTTGTAAAGGGGGAGAAATAAAAAAACCACCCACCAAGATGAAGTTGTCTCCCTGATAGGGAAGGCGACATATGTAAAATGTGTAAAGTGCAGTGCCGGTTACAGTTAATTTAATGCTCGTCAGATGGGAGAGACTATATCTCTCTCTGTAGAGGATGATAATGATAATGCACCCTCTATTAAATCAGAGACATCCTTGATGGTTCGGAGGATTTTTTGTTGTGATGCTGCAAAGGTACTGGGAGAAAATAATTGAAATTTTGTTGCTCTTATGGAATGCATCAAAATTTTGATAAATATTTTAATTGTTTAAATATATTTATGATAAAAAATAATCATGTTTATTACTTATAAAACCAATTTTGAATTTCCAGTTGAACTTAATGGCAAATTTGAAGTTTTATTAGAAGTAAATATAAATTATTTAAATATTTTATTTATTTGTAAGAAACTGAAATTAAAATTCTATGCAAATTCACTTAATTTTGATCATAAATTTGTTTAGAAATCTTTAAAGTAAGCCATCAATTTTATTATTTCGAAAACTTAAAGAAACTTGTTCAGCTTAACATTTTTAAATATTTTTTAATATTTTTAAAACAATTTTCCATTGGTAAACATCAACTTAATTAAGCAAAGAACTAGTAGTAACCTTTTCTCGCAGTGCATCTAATGCATATAGGTAGTTCTCAAAACAAACAGAAGGCAGTAGGCCGATGATTATGAGGGGGTGGAGATAAACAGAAGCAGCAAGGACATACAAGGACAGGGGCAGGGACAGGACAAGGACCAACTGACGCATCACTCAATCAAATGGCAATTGTGAGGGCTTAACACGCGGCCTTCGGGGCTCGAGAGCAACCCTCGCTATTTAGTTATAGAACAGATAGAGTCCCGGCTGCAGCATCCCCCTGTTGAAGATCCTCGAACACAGAGGACTCTCAACTGAAACTGAAACTGAAACTGGTGCAAATTAACACGCTAAGCACTTGAATCGCAAGCCAAATGTGGCATGAGTAATGCCCTCAAGTGGCCAACAGGAACAGATGGCGGCGGCGGCGGACATAACAAGCCACTAATCCAGAGGCTCCTCTGGATGGCATCCATAAATGGTTGTAAGAATTTACGATGCAAACTAAAAATCTGTGGCCAAAGAAGGAAAAGTCGCCATCGCCTCCTATGGTTATGGCTATTCAATGGCTTTTGTGGGGTCCACATTTATGATTGGGTGGACTTTCCATAAATTCTAATTTGATTTTGCCACTAAAGTGCCATAAGAACGCAATTTCCTTCCCTCTTTATGTATATATATCTACATTCCGTTTCTATATTCCCATATTCTTTCTTTCTCTACATATCGTATAAGTATATATAAATATATATATATTTAAGGGAGGGGGGTAGCTGGATCCTTACGTTGGGCATAATTTTTTACGATGCTCGCTCGGCGACATTTTCATTCGCTTGCCATTTTCCATTTTCTACTTTTCCACACACACACAATGGGGAAAAGCCAAATCACAGGCGCCCATTTTCAGTGGCTTTGGAGCTCGTAGAACTCAAAAACTCCCCAAATCGTGAAAAGTCTCTGCTGTGTGGGGTATATAGACTTTTTCAGAGGGTTTTCTTGATGAATTTTAGGTTTTTTATTTATTTTCTTTAGCATTAAGTATTGAGGCTTACAAAAAGATATGCAATATATTTTATTATGTGTTTTCTTTATTAATTTCATTTAAAATATGAATTTAATTTATGGTAATTTTATAATCTTCAGTAATGCCTCAGAAATTGATTTGAGATTATTTTAAAATGTGTCGACAAATATGTTTAAAATGTTGCACCTTCAAAATTTCTTAGATTTTTAAAGGTTTTATATATTTTATATTTGTTGTAGAGTTTGAATTAATTAAAAAGCAATTTCTGTGACACTTCTGCTCTGTCAACTCAAGACAACGCAATATTTTCTTTATTATGTTACAAAAATCATTAGTTAGTTATTAGAAATGCTACATAAATTCTTCAAGCTTTTAAATCTTAAAAGAAAAGTATGCAAAAGAAAGCCATATCGATTTGCTTTAACAAATTTAATCTAATTTTACTAAAGAAACTTTTTAAAGGTATCTCATAGTTATGTTTCATAAGTTCCACCTTTCCTTTAAGTGCTTTATTCTTCCTTTATTTAAATCTTAATTCAAATTTAAATTAAAATTCCCCCAAGGTAGAGTGTTTTCATATTCGCTTTTAAAACTTAACTTTTGGTTCAGTTTTAATGCCGTGCCATTTTTTTGTGACCCACCTCTCCGACCGTAGTCCTGTGTGTATGTTGTTCGTGTTGCTATTTTATTTTATTATATGCACTTTTCTTTTACAAAATGGCGGCAAACGTCGCCGCATGGTCCTGTTGTTCGGGGTCCTTCGAGAAATCCAACGATGCCAAGGAGGGGAGCACCATCGTTATGGCTGCGGTTATTTGGCGCCATGTTTTTGTGCTCCCTTCTGGCCTGCCAGGAATCTCCTCCTGCTGCTGCTTCTGCTGCTTCGCGCCTCGTTTGAGTTTTACGAGCGGCTTTACTTTCTCGCAGCTATTTCGACTTTGGCTTTTTAACAGCCTCCAAAAGGTTGCCAGGGGGATTGCCAGCAGAGACCCAATCCCGTCATCTTGGGATGCCCCACGTGTGTTGTCCATTTGTGACGTTGATTTTACCCACCTCCACGTTTAGCCAACTTTTGTATAAGTATAGGAATGCCCCTCGATTCCATTCTGTTCGTTGGTTTCTGGACGCAAGCATCTGCGGTAGGCAGCGGAACCAGCAACAGCAAGAAGCCGCCGCCAGTGACATGCCCCATATGGAAAGCAGCAAGAAGGCACTGAAAGAAATTAAAGGAATTAAAGGAAGTATTTTTGATAGTTTAATTAGTTGAAAGATTTTTAGGAATTTTTTTAGGGGGGAAAAATAAGAATTTAAATTGTTTAGAGCTCTCTAGAAAGTTTATCGTATAAAGAAATAGTTTAAAATTCAAGAAAAATAATATTTAAGCCTTTTTTTGTTGCTTTTAATAATTTCTTCATTAACTTTTACTATTCCTTTTGATTTAATATTATTTCTTTTTGTGTTTCGTTGACTCAAAAACTGCTGAAATTTTATTTTCAACGCGCGTGGCGTAATTGAAGACGCACCACAAGCAGCAACTCTTTCCCCCTGCCTGTCGCCTTCCCTGTCAAAATATAAATATATATATATTTAATATAAGACAAAACGTTTACCCCGTTGTCAGTCTGTCTGTCTGTCGGTCTGTGTGTGTTTTTGGGGTAAATGGAAAACGCTTTGGGTGGCGTTCGTTACTAAGAAAACACGGGAATATGGTTTATGGTATGGCATTCAGCTCTATGGATAGATGGATGGACGGCTGACGTGTTGATGAATTTTCATTTGAAAAACTCGAGGCTAGACAGGATCGGGATTATATATATACCATGGAGTGATTGCCACATCCGTGTTTGTCTCTTGAATCGTTGGCCTACCGCATGGCTTTCGGATTTTACTTGAATTTCATTTCTTCAGAGATTCGTTTCGCCAGCTTCTAGAGTTTCCTTTTGGCTCCCCTTTTTGCACACAGTTTTTCTGGCTAAAAAAATGTGTACAACATACACTTGACAGCTCAATCTCGGCACTTGCTCACTCTCTTAATCCTGCCCTTTGGTAATGCGAGTTTAATCATTGAAGTAAAATAAAAAGTGAGCAGCAGCAACCCCGAGGCATCTGCATCCCATCCCCCTTTAAACCGAACTGACAGCCGAAATGTCTTAATTTATTCATAACTTTTTTTGTACATGTTTATTAGACTGTGCGGAGTACAGGGAGGGGAAGGGAGGGAGGGTGTGCAACCCCTCGCCGCACTAAACAATTTCCATGTTTTGATTTATGAATGATAATGCGCTGTGACATATCCGAAGCTAACCTAACCGAAGCGAACAAGAGAGAGGATTCAGCCAGGGATTCACGAGTATTCAGATTCAGTTGTAAATGTGGATGAGCCCTGAAGGAGAGCCAGGACTTGATTTTGGGCATATGTCTGCATTGCGTTTTAATTTGCATTAATGGGCGTGGTAATGGGTCTGCTGCGGATGCTGCTTTCTGGGCGGGTTTAATGAGGCGCAGCCTTTTCGCCAGAAACGTGCATATTTCAATTTTCAAATAAGGGGTTCCACTAGCAACTGTCGCGAAAAATGGAAAATGTAATAGAAAAAAGGGTAATCATTTGATGATGGGCGTGGCTGCGGGGTTATAAGTCAATAACTAATGGGCATATTGGAGGTTTTATGTGGAAATCGGGGTTAATAAGGGCAGGGTTTAGCTTAAATATAAATAGAAAGAAGAAGGTTTAAATTGAATGATTAAGTTGTACTGGCTGAAATATTAAATAGGAATTTTTTCGTAATTAGTTTGTTGACTTTATTAAACGAAAAGAGAACAACTTACAATATTTTCTGGTATTACTTTTAGTAAATTAAAATATTTATTCAATTAAAGGGGCTTAAATATTTGTATGACAAGTTTACATAGTTTAGGGAGTTTGTTTAAGTTTTTTGCATATTTCTTATTAAGTTGTTTTACTTATTTTTATACTTTAAACATATTTAAAGATTTCTAGAAGCTTTTTCCGACTAAAAACATATTGGTATTATAGTTTTAAATGCTAAAGGATACTTCCTATTAATTTCAAGCATATCTTTTCGCTTTTATAAGAGGCTTTTCCAGCTGCTTAAATTTCTGAAGACTTTGGTATGGCTCCCTCAGCTATTTTTTGATTTATTAATATTTATGAGAAGCTTCAGAGGAAGAGATGTCGAACCTTTACATATAAATATGCATATCTTATGTACAGCAGGGCGAAGGCAATCCTTTCGCTGCGGATTTTCGCCATGGCTTCCTCTGTGTCCTGCGGTCCACAGTCATCTCTGTTCCGCTGCTACCTCTCTGTATCTGCCTGCTTGGGTTTGGCAGCGTGAAAATCAATTTACGTCAATGTCTCTGCCGGGTTCTCCTCTGAATCCTCAACTGAATCATCATCATCATCATCAACCGGGCGACAGTCGCAAGGTAAATGAATTAAAAGTGCTTCGGCGATACACGTAAAAATTCATTTGCATCGAAGCCACAACAACAACAGATAATAAAATGAAAATAAAAAAAAAATAAAGTAAAACTCTGGCCTCTCCCCTGGCCAGAAATTAATTACGATCTCAACTGGAACTCTGTTATCAGAAGAGTCGAAGGTGCGGCCCACAGCTGCCTTTTTTCTCCTCCTCCTGTGACTCCTCTCTCTCCTCTTTTTCCCCTCTTTGATTTGTCATTTCATTTCTGTTGTTGTTTTCATTTTACATTTTTTTTTTCGATTTTCTTTTTTTAATTTAACGCTTAATTACCGAGCAACACAAATTAGTTAAATTTCCGCAAAAAGATTTTCAACAGAGCGGTTGCCGTTGACAGCTGTGTGACCGATATAAAAATAAATGCAAAAAAATAAAAGGAGGAGGGATTTTTGGACAGGGCGTGACCGCAACCGTGGTCCTGCGGAGTCCTTGAGCGTGACCAATTGAGTTTACAAAAATATCCCGCAGGCTAAAATTTAAAAATTATTGAAAATAGTTGTTCAACAAATGGGAATGGAAAACCTTTATAGAAATATGAAGGATATGTTTTGGTATTGGATACTGATTGAGGACTAAGGGGTGTTCTATAAAAATAATATTTTAAAGGAAATAGAAAATATTTATTTAATTTTTTACCATTGTGCGATTAATTGATACGCTGTTTCACATATCGCAGCAATATTATCTGCGAAAAAACAACGCAAATTTAGGATATTTTGCATAATGCAATAGTTTTTAATTTATTTTAAATGTTTTTAAGCTTTATAGGCTTGAAAATGTTTGCTTAACTCTCTGCCAAAGTCAAACTAAAGTTAAAATACCCTGCAAAGGGTATAAATATTCCCAGATATCCTCCCGCAAAAACAGAATTAAAAACTCCCAGAAAATCCGCCTCAATCGCAACCACAACTCCGCTGCAGAGCTAAACCAAAATATTTATAAATGCAATTAAGCCATAAAAGTCGCAGTCTCTCCCACCCAAAAATCATAAATCCATCAGGAAATTATATATCACAGGGGTGCTGCTTTGACCATTTCGTCATGCCCGCCACAGGACTACAAAAAATATTATTGGAAAATGCGGTCAATTCCGTTTCCAATTCCGATTTCAATTTCTATTCCGAATTGCATTTGCCGGGGCCATAATTAATGGCCAGCGCAAGGAGTACTCCCATTCGCAGGACCCTGGCTGCTCTCTCTGTGGCAAACAAAGGGATAAGTCTAAGTAAGTGGGTTATTAGCACCGCAGGATGTCCGAAGAGTAGCAAAAAAGGACATGCAGAGGCAGAGGAAAAGACCTCCTGCCGGGTTAAGATGGGAACGAACCCTTGCTGGGCATTACAGAGTCATCACGTCCCGGCTCCTGTTGATGTGATTATTGCTGTGGGAGGCGTTTCATATTAGTAATGTAAACATACACAGGGGGAAATAATAACAATAAACTTGGGCTTTTATTTTTGTTTTGTATATAAAGATTTTTATTTTATACAAAATCCTTTTCTTGATTCTAGATTTTTAATCTCTAAAATTATTTTAGAGACCAGCAAAGCTTCTTTAGGTTGGGGAATTAGTTGAGAAATTGTATTATTATTTATATTATTCCATATTTACATATATTTTCTGGATGAATATATTCTTTTTTGTGTAGGAAACCTTAACAATAGCTTACTGAGGTCACGGTTATGCTTTGCAATTGAAATTCCTAAGAGGAACATTATCCCGGGGCCTTAACTCCATTAGCCACAATTGAGATATCTTCACTTTCTCTCGCTCTGTGAACTATATCTGCCTTTCGGTGGGTAAATCCCTGGCAAATCTCTGTGACATGACGAATTGTCTGAGGGTCCTGCCAGAGATTTAAGCAATAAATATATAGAGTGTTCAAGTGACAGCTGCTGTACGTGTTGTGCTGCCCTAATAAACCCGATAATTATGATGATAAAATGATGATGAGCACGTTGTCGGGTGGCCCTTAATGATAACGATGCCACACCGATAATGTTACTTAACTCCACATGCCCACATTTTTCCACGACTCCGTTTTTTCCCTCACCATTAAAAGTTCCACCCTCCCAGCGAGTCTGCCTGCCTCCCTTTAGGGCCATAAAGGCGGCGACCAACTTGCAGCATGAAATTATTTTACACGACGCTCTAATGCATAAACATGGCCAACAACAAAGTTGGCCCAAAAATCTAAGGTACATCAGGTGTGGCGTAACTTTCAGTATATTGAAAAGTGGGTGGAAAATAGGGTTTGTTTTTTGAAAGAACTTAAAACTAAGCAAGGAGAAGTCAAAGAAAGTGCTTTGTATTTGTTTGGGAATTTGTTCTTAAATTTAATAAACTCATTTTGAATTTATTCTCATTTTAATGATAAAATAATAAACTGTGTAACCAGACTCCCTTCTACCTTGATATTTATTTAAATCTCTCTCCCCGGCGAGGGTTGCTTGTGTGTCCTTCGCTCCCTTTTGCAGCCACTTGCGGGCAATCAGTGCCTCTCGACTCCCGACTCCCGATTGCCGGCTGCTTCACAAGGAAGATCGGGTCGACATGGCAATTGGCGGCAGACAGGCAACCCCTAAAAATCTGCGACTCGAGTTGCATTGTTTTGACATGACACCCGAGGAAAAAGAGGGAGAGGGAATTCTCCTAGATTTTCACGGGCGCAGGCGCGGCAGTTTTTCACCCTTCGAAAGTAGAAACAGTTGCTCTTAATCAAGTGCTGACAACCGTCAGAGAAAACAATTTGAAATTGCATTTTAATCAACTGAGCGGCTCGTGGCCCCTGCCAGGGGTAGCTAGTTCTTGTTCCTATTTTCCTATTTCCCTATTTTCCGGTTTAGTTTTCTATTAACACCTTTTTGAATCCATGCCTGGCTGCCTCTTTCCTAATGTTGTTTTAGGCCCACCGCAAAGGCGTTGAGTTCTATATGCACATGATTTCTGTTCTAAAGTCGTATATATATGCATATGTGGAAGCCAGCTGGCATTTTTCCAGCCTCCGTTGTTGTTGACTTTATTTGATTGAATGAATTTGAATCTGATGAATCTCGAATGATTCGTGCGTTGAAAATTGAATTACAGCGAAAGCTGTTAAGCAGATTTTTGGTTGTGAAAACACACAGCGGGTGTGTGTATGTTTGTGTGATGGGGTTAAAAACTAAGGGAAAGAAATATATATTTTTAGAGAGAATTTAGGTAAAAGTACGCCTAAATTTCAATAGTAGATTGACTATAGTAGGATTTATAACAACCATTAGAAATATAATTATTTCAAAGAATAAATAAGATATGCTTAAACCCCTAAATGAGTTTATAACAATTCTCTGCACTTTTATAGTATTATTTTCTCCATTAATTCAATAGTAAACTACATTTTATAACAATCTTTCCCACAATTACCATTCAAAAAAATTCCCTAGCTCTTTTCTAATAATTAAATCAATTAGTTAAATGAATCTAAGACTTGCTTAGGCATACTCACATAACACGTTTTGTTTAGGACTTTAAAATTAATTTGCTTAATTCGTTTGGCAGCGTTTTTGAAATGGAATACAAAAGATTTTTCCTATGCTAAGCCAACCAAAAATACCATAAACATTTTTAAGCACCAAAAATGCTCATTTTGTTTTCCAAAATATAACCGCCACGTGCAGTCGCCGACCGACAATGGCAATATAATTCTTTCATATGCTAATGAGGAGCACGCGTCCAGCATTAAATGTGCTCAAAATGTGCGAAATGCAAAAAGCGATTAGCAAAAGATTTTCGAATAAATACACACTCACTCATTCGTTCATAAAATGCTGCTAAATGTTTGTAAGCAAATACCAAGAGGAGAGAGACACTCACAGGACTCGGAGGACTGTGTGTGACATTGCATGCATTGAGCAGATTTTGAAGCAGGATTCAAGTGCAAGTCGTGGCTTTCCTTGCTCGGCTCTCTCCTAATTTATTTTTCCAGACACAAAAGAAAGAGAAATTGTTGTGCAAATAAATTTTCTTCGTTCTCCGTTTGCTTACTGTTTTGATTTCAATTAGCCGAAACACTAAAAATATCAAACAGAACCCATACTCCATACTCCCCGTCCTTTCATTTCTGCTGTCCTGTGATTTATCACAATAAACGAAAGGCGTTTGCAGTTGGCATTCATATTTCGATGTTTACAATATAAATGAATGGCATACAGATGATTTTCCTGCTCAAATCGGGAAGGAGAGTGATTGATATGCCAATGACAATGCCCAGCCAGAAGCACAGTTCTTGACCGGCCCGAGCGTTACCAAGTTTTATATAGCCGAAAAATCCATTTTGACCCCTTTTGACAGCAGAAGAAGTCCTGTTAGCAAATAAAAGCGTCCATTACTCAAGCGTTCATCTACACACACAGAGCACACACAACACACAGAGTTGCCCCCAAGAGGGAGACAAACAAAGCAGCAAGGACTACGTGCCTTTGCCAGCAAAGAGTCCCAAAAACCCACCCACTCTTCTATATATTTTTAAGAACTGTGTGGCTAGCTTATGATACTTAACAAAAATAGCCAAAGTTGAGTGAACAGAAATGTCTGGAAATAGATCAGGGATTTTTGGGTATATAAATATATTTTTAGGAGCAAGAAGGTGCCAGCTTTAATTGGAAGCTAATGTTCGAAACCTTAAGAATTTATAATAAATCTAAAAAATAATGGTTAAATGTTAAATGTAAAAGCAACTAAAATATCGCATTAAATGACATATCAAAAGTATAGCAAATGTTGATATTATTGATAATTATAGATCCCTACAATTAATTTAATAAACTCACTTGATAAACCCTTTAAAAATTAATTTCTTTTAAAATAAAATAAAGCTTGGAATACATTCCCGACTTCTGTGGCTTAAACTTATAACTTTTCACTTTCATGAAACATTGTTAAGCTCTCAAAAATTAATTCTGAAACTATCAAAACTGGCCATAAATATTAAATAATAGTTAAACTTAAAAACAAACCCAGTTTCCTCTTAAAAATAAATCCAAAGACACATCCCTGATCCCTGGGATGATATCCCCATGGCGTTTCTGGCGTTGTCAACTGTAAACATACTTGAGCTTCCTGTTTTGCAGCTATTTGTGTGTGTGCGAGTGTGTGTGCCTCCACACAGGACACTTAGCGCAGACAGGCGGACGCGGGAGGACGACCCTCACATGATGTTTGCTCTCCTTGGTTGGTCAATCTGACCCAGCTCTTCCTCCCTGCTTGGCAGGACGAAAAAGTACTCGGCAAACTCATCAGCACCACAAAAATATCCTTAATAATTTTCTTAAACCAACAAGCACAAAGCTAGCACGCAGCAGCAACAGCGGCCAGCATGAAGGATGCTTTTACCCCAAGTCCCAAGCCGTTGCTGCCTCTGCTCTCGTCCTGTCATCGTTTGTCATGTGTCCTGGCGGCCGCTTGTTGGAGGAGGAGAGAGAGTATTTAGTTCGTTGGGCGTCGTCGCATCAATCCAAACACACAAAATGGCCAACAGGCTGAGGGCGGGGGTCGCGCCGTATCGGATGTGGCCGAGGTTTCCTTTTCCCAGGCAACCAAGGACCCCGAAGTCCGGACAGGACATAATCGTCAGTGCCGTAAAATAAACAGCAGCCAGCCAGCAGCAGCAGCAGCCAACGATGGCGACAAAATAAAAATAAAATGCGACAGGAAAAGTGGAGAGAAGGACTCGAGAGTTCGCCCGAGGGGGGTTAACCGCTGCCAGGACAGCACACAGGACACGCTTTCGGGTGTGAAAAGGCATTTGGTGCAAAGCTCGAAATAAAAATAAGAGCGAATCCCCAGCTGGAAAAAAATTAACATCCTTGTTAGTTGTGAAAACACGTTCGCTAAATACGCGGCACAGGCTCACGCTCCCCCTGTCGTCGTCCTTAATCATCAAGGACCTCTTAATGTCTGTGTGTGTGTGTGTGTGTGTGGGACAGGCGCAAATATTTTAACAAGTGTCAAATGCACACGCTACTTAACCCAGGCTCTCAGCCCAGTCCTGTCTCTCTTGTTTAATAAACAAAATAGTAAATGCAATTGTCGAAGAAGGATACAAATTCTGGCAACCCCTTGGTTCGGAATAGTGTCCTTATTTATATACTTTTTTTTCTGTTGGTTCAAAGTAGCACCTCGCTATTAAAAAATAGTCCTTTTCACGGTCGCTTGTAATTTTTTGGGCATTTGTGTGCATTGATTTCGGCACTTAAGTCGCATAATCAGCGGCAGAAAAACAGAAGCAGCTTCATGGGATTTGTGTGCACTCGAAAAAAAAAAAACAAGATAAGGAGCCTAAAAGGTCCTGAAATTGTTTAAAAATATATTACTAGTCTGAGAACTATGATTAAAGGAAACTTTTATATGTCCAAAATTAAAGTTTTGGAAAATATTTGTCTCGTAGTTAATAAAGTTTCATAATCAAGATTTCTGTGAAGGGAAATATATATGAAATATGGGAAAAATATGTAGTTATGCCTTTAATAGATATGCTAAATAAATTAAAATTCTGTAGCTTCAAGAATAAAACTATAACAACTGCTGTCGATATTAAATATAAATTTAAAATGTAAAGTTTACAAGTCCAAACCTTATTATAAAATAATAATCCAAGTGTAAAAACCCATAACAAGAAGCAAATACAGTTCGCTGAACAACAATACAGGCAAAGGGACACCAACAACAAGGACAACAGGAAGGAGGAGGTGACCGTAGAGGCGTCCTGTCGATGGACCGATGGCATGCATTTCAGGCATTTCGGGCTGCGCATAAGCTGGGATTAAAATCAAAACAGATTTGCGCTGACAATGACAACGGGCAGGAGCAGCAGCAGGAGTAGGATCAGGAGTTGTAGCAAGGACACGACACAAGGACCAGAACACGTTAATGCTCAGTTAGGAGGTTAAACAGGACACTAGTCCCCGCTGCCTGATATGTGAAATGAAACACCTTGCCACACGCGAGAGCAAATGAAATGTCATTTGGTGGATGTAGAAGGAAGAGGAGGAGGAGGAGGAGGGATTCTTGCAGGGTTGCTGGATGATGACTTGTTTCTAAAGGGGAAGAGAGGAGTAAGAGGAGTCTATGCATTTAAATCGCTTTCGAATGATGATGAGGTTGATGTGACACATGGCCAGGTTCTATTGTCAGTGGCCAGTCGTCGTTTCCCCTTTCGGTTTGGGTTTGCCTTTGACCGCTGCTCCCGGCGATTAACAAGTGCGGAATGTCCTCGCTTGGATCCGAAAGGTAACTGGGAAGAGGAGGGTTGAACCAGAACGGCTGGCAAACTGGCAACATATGGACACGGGAAACCACGTAGCAAACAACAAGAAAATGGCCAAATGATTAAGGTTGAATCGGGGGAAAAGGGGAGGGAAGATATCGCTCAAGGGCATTACAATTGTTCCAGCGAGGAGGGATTGGTTCCGGATCCTTCAGTAAACAAGGAGATTAGTATTTCAATTCCAATTCAATAAGATATTTATTTGCGTGCCAGGCAGGGGGATATATTTAATAATTAACTGACACTGAGCATGATTAAGCCAATAAATGTGGTCAAAGGAGGTTTATTTCTATTGATAACTATCATAATCCATACTTAAATCATATTAAATATACCATATTTTCTCTCTTTTCAGCTTTGCTGTGGTAACTGGCCTCATCGAGATCCTGTCCCGTCGCAATCAAAAGGTCCGCGAGTCCATTGAAGACAACCAGAGCGTTATGCTTGGCCTGCTGACCACCTTGGGCTTCCTCTCCCGCTTCCTGGATGTCTGTCAGCCAGGTGAGTCATCTCTCTTGGCTAGTGTTTTCCGTAGTCAAAAGTCACACCTGCTTCTTGATGGTAAATAATCCGAGAGCCACGTTGTTAATTCTTCTACCTTTCTTTTTTTACGTTTTCCGAAAAGGTCCTGCGGATCCAACACGTTTGCTGAGCGCGGCCAGGACCACAGATCTCTTTGGAACCGTTTCCATGCTCAGTGCCAGCGTGGTGCCCAATGGTGAGTCCCTGCCATAAACAGTAGCTGCAGTAGGTGTCCCGGAGAGGTGCTAATTAGATTCTGGATGCACTTTATCGGAAGAGCAACGTGATCTCCCGGCAAAGGCGGAAATTAGTTTTGATTTTTCTCCAACGTTGTTTTATGAGGGAATATCCGCTGTCGCTTCCATCCTCTTTCCAAGTTTCTTCTCATCTTTTTGTGCCCGATTCTTATTTTCCCATCTTGCTTACTGTTTTTGCAGGTGAATGCATTCCACCGCGCACGACCGCCTTGGCGGCATCGACTTTTAATCTCTACGTGTCCCTGGCCTCGCTGGATGTGAACACTTTTCAGGTGAGTTTACATTTCTGAGAGGAGTTGGCAAAGGCAAACTCCAAGCGGCAGACGACGGCAAGCGACAAACGTCGAACGTCGAACGTTGAACGTCGTGCGTTGCCGTTTAAACAAATCAAAAAGTCAGAGTTTTTGGCCCTAAAGTCAATACGCAGGCACAGTGGTTAGGAAATTGTGGAAAAAATATTTATTGAATATTTTAATGTATATTTTTAATGGAAATATCGCACAAGTTAATGATTAGAATTTTTTAAGTGTTGCATTTAACGTTAAAACATCAAAATTATCGAAAAACATATGAAAAATGTGATTGAATTTCTTTGTTTGGTTAAATAACCTTTAGAAATATTAACTTTTTGAATAGTATTTATTTGTACAAGCTAAATAATCTATAATTTCCCTATGTCCCATTTTTTAATAACAATTTTCCATCCACTGTGCCCGCTCTGTGTGTCCGTCTTGGGTATTTTTTCCTGTTCAAGCATTGAAAATTTCATTAGAATTTTTCCTTTCGTCTGTTTTTATTTTCATTTTCATTCTGTGTGTGAGCGTTTTTTGGCATTTTCTTTGCTTAGCTCTTCTAAACTTTGTCGAACGTGAAATCGCTGGGCGAAAATTGAAGAAAATCAGCAACAACAAAGGGCAGGAAAACCAAGGAGAGAAGGGGAAAAACCCCAGAAGAAAAGTTTTAACGCAGAGACGTTTAAAACTTTGCCAATTGCTGGGCGGCGACCGATATTTGCATATTGCCAAATGTCATGACAGCGAGTAGCATTTTCCGAGGGCAGGCAGGTGGAAATTAGGGTGGAAAAGGTGGAGCAGGAGGGAGGAAGAGTGGGAAAATGCATAGAGCCATAGAGTGACATTTGCTTAACAGACAACACAGCACAGCGGCAAATGACAAACACAACATGATGGTGGCAAACGCCATTGAGCCGCGATGACATTTCTATATATTGCGAAAATTCAGAGGAGAATGAGGAGCAGCAGGAGGAGCAGGAGAGAGCCTGCCACGATAGGGCTAGGTGGCTGCGGCGGCGGCACATACGCAAATATTTTGACACTTTACTTGGGGCCAAATGTCAGCGCTGTCTCTCGTCTTCGGCGCGGCCTCAAATATTTATGGCAACTCGGTAACGAAACGAATGAGCAGAGTGGAGGATGTGATGGGTCTGGGGTTAGGCTTTGGGTGTGGGTTGGGGGTTACTCCTAGCACAGCTGAAAAACCGCGCAAATGAAACGGAATATCCAAGTGCAGCAGCAGCAGCAGCACATCGTTAATCTAACTGAGACTTGGCCTAGAGGAGTTGCCTCTAAAATACGTAGAAATCTTAATTTAAATGCACCAAAAGAAATATATTTAGTGTTAACTTAAAGATATTAAGTCCAGTTGGTTAAATATTAAAACAATTACATATTTAATAGCTAATTGCAAAGTATTTTGTACTTATTATTAAGGTATTACTGTTCTTTTTATGCTAATTAGCCAACTTAAAGCTCTCTTTTTTGGCAGAGTGCACGATTTCATTTCCTGTGTGTACCCTGAACCGGGAATTTCTCTCCAAGTATTCCGAGGATTTGAGTATTCGAGAGTTTGTGCGTCTGCTGTTGCACGTGTCAATATTTAGCCGATGCAGCAGGCCGGAGGCTGGGCAGAGGCTGGCAAGGCTCTCTCTACGCACTTGACAAACTAATTTGATAGACAAACTTTGCCAGGCTGCCATCTCCAGCCGCCCCACATCCCGCCAGCCACCGAAATGGCACTGGGATTAGAGCTATTTGTTTTAAATTACCACAAAAATAGATAAGGGTTTCGTTTCGTTTCGTTCGCTGAGGGCTCAGCTCATCAACTTTGCTGCTGCGTCGTTTTGGCAAATAATTTGATTCGGTTTTAATCAGCAAACTCAATTTCGAGGCGCACTTCCTTGCCTGCCTTCGCTTGGCAGCCTTGTTTTTTGCGTAAATATTGACTTTGTAAAATGAAATTTTCAAGTTTAACCCAAAGCCGCATTCGGGGCTTTTTTTCCGCCTGGCAAATCCTTGCCGCTCGCTCATATCCTGCCCGCCGAGGGTCGAGGCTGGGAGGGGGCAGGCGTTGTTCTAGCCAGCCAGGCATGTCAATTGTTTGGCTAAATATTTGCTTAGTGCTCGTACTCGTCCACGTCCTGGTGCTCGTCCTCGTTGTCCTCGAACAAGTTGCCAGTTTCAGTTAGCCAGTTGAGTTGTTGAATTGAGTTTCGGCCTGCCAGGACAAACAAATTAGAAGCCGCTCGCTCTCTCTCTCGTCGTCGGCACTCGTCCCTTATGCAAATAACACAGAAATATATATAGAGAGAGGCAGCAATATAAACAATCCTGGCCACAGGATATGCCTGGCCCTTCATTTCCTGCCCTAAACAAGTGCCACTCTTTCGATATTTGCTTTGACTTAATTAAAACATTTGCTCAGCGATTTTGGTTTATTCTGTCCATTGTACGCCGTGTGTACTCTCTGTGTGTGTTGCCAATTAAATGTGCTTTATTTTATTTTATTTCTATTTTTATTTGCTTTCACCAGGAGGCTCTGACGGTGGAGGGCCCTCTGTCGCTGAAGCTGCTGGACGTGATGACCCTCATCCTGAACTGCAGCGTAACGAATGCCCCTTGGACGAAGAAGAATGACAACACCACCATGCTGATTGATTTGATTGCCTCGCTGGCCTTCTTTTGTGTGAACAATCGGCGGCATCAGGATCTGCTCGTCTCGGAGCCATTTGTGGTGATCTTCAAGAATCTGGCCAAGCTGCCGACGCAGTTTAATCCGGTGATTTATCCGTTTTTGGTCACTATGTGCTTTGGCAATGCGACGGCCAGGGAACTTATCTCCAAGGATTTCGATATGGCGGTGAGTTTGAGTTACTTTTTGATTATTTAATGATTTATTTATGAATAATACAACGTCTAAGAATGAGTTCTAATGAAGATTTGCAGTTTTTAATACAATTTCTTCCCTTTTCTCCCCTACAGTTTGTGGATGAGTACAGTAAATCGGAGGTGGCCCAAAGGAATCATGTGATCAAGCTGCTCCCCGTACGCCACAAAGACAAAATCGTGCCCAGAAACAGCAATAATGCCAACAACAATCCACAGCCAGAAATCAAGGGAGATAAAGGCTGTTAGCTACTTAAATACATCCTATAGATAGGATCGGAACCTTTAACACGAAGTCTCAACTCTCAAAGTGATATTATTTTCAAAGAAAATAAAAAAAGGACATAGGAAGGAGGAGAAAATGCTGAAAATACGGAAACATTCGCAAAGAGATGAACCAGCCACAGGACAATTTGAAAAAGGGAAAGGAAAGCAGAAGGCAGCACACCACAAACATATTTTTAATATGCATAATTTAATCTTTAATCTTAAAAATATTAACTTAAACACTCACTTCATCAACTCACTCATTCTCACACACATTCGCTGAAGAGAAAACACACACATTCACGAACAACCTTAAGTCGAAACTCGCATAGATTTTATACCAATAATATATAAAGCATGTACCCATCGTAGCTTACGTTTAACGCAAAAGTATTAACATCCCATTTAACGCTGGCATCATATAATCTCGCACTCACACACAGAGCACTCACTACAAATTCTCAGTTATCGAATTAATTTAAACTTTCTTTTTGGTTCAAATCCATTCGGAAAAATAAACACGGGAAAAAGGAAAAAATAGAATCACAATTACCTAACGTATTTTTTATGGACATCAATGTTTTGTGCAAAAACTTATGATTAAATTAAAACCAAAATGAAATAAAGAATACAACAAATGAATAAATAAAGGCGTTTTATTTTTATACTGGGAAATGGGGTTTTTTAACTTCACAGGAGAAAAAGGGTTTTAAAAATAGTTAAGAGAGAAGAATTGAAATGGGAAGAATAATTCTAATGAAGCCCGTCTTGATTATCCTATATCTTTATGGCAATATTGATCTTCTACTACTCTGGTTTTAATATTTACAATTAACAGAGGTCCTTTTGGAACCTTGCAGGGTATTAAATTTCATTCGGAAGCCCAAAAATCACTGTAATAATCATTTCCGACCCTATGTGTTATATATATTCTTGATCAGCATGATCAGCCGGATCTATCTATCCATTTTTTGGGGAATACAAAAATTTGACATTTTTTCAAAAAAATTTAAGGGGTTACATCATTAAAATTTTCAAAAATTGTCAAAAATTTTAATTTTTTATTGAGTATGCAGATTTAATAACCAAATAAAAACTAGCATAAAAAATCTTTCCGAATTGAAATTGAAGCTTTTTAGGCCAAGTTATGGCTTTTTAAACGTTGATTTCCCCTCCAAAAATCGATAAAAATTGGTTTATAGTTCCCGAAGCCAGATTTCTTTCTTTTAATCCAAGACTATTATTTATTAATCAGATTTCAGCTTTAAACAAATGCCTAAAATTATAAATTAAAGAAAATTACTTTCTAACATAAGAAAACTTTTAAGAAAATGTACAAAATAAATACCTGCAAATTCTACACTCTCTAAAATATATATTTATTTTAGTTAGAATCTCTTTTTAATTTAAATAAAGAACGTGTAATATTTCCTAATTTCCCAGGATCCTTCGCATTATTTTCCTGTTACGTTTGAAGTGCTGCCAGACAATGGCAAACGGAGACCTGGCAATTTCTTTAATTTCCCCTTCCTCCTGCTCCTTCCAAAATAAAAACACAAATTAAAACGACAAAAATAATGTGCCTTATTCATTTGTGGGCGTGGTCCATCTAAGGGGAAGGGGGATTTGCAGATCGCACAGAATAAAAGATGCGAAACAAAAGGCGAAACTCATCAGTGTCGTTGTCGCTGAGACATGGCGGGTAGTGTCCTTTTGTCCCTTTGCGGGGCGTGTGCCAAGGATTCGCCGGGGCTGGCCATTGTCTCGATTGTGCCTGCTGCACCTAGCCCAGGAATTATGTATGTCACAGAGAAGAAATCTCGCTGGGAGCTCTCGCTCGACGACATCTAATTTCTTTGGACATTGTACGTGTGGGTTTTTTAATGCTGCCATATGCACAACCCCTGGTCTCTGTTTATTTCGCCAAATTGAAAGGACTCGAACAAAACGACAACAAGTACATACATATAATAATAATAATAAAAGGCCTCAAGACTGACTCTGTCTCTCTCTGTTTAGCTGGCGACAGATTGAAGTCACTCAACTTGAAATAAAATGCGACAGCGCTGAACAGTTGCACAATCAAATGGGGACAATATGCAGAGGATATCCTGGAAATATCCTGGATTGGGAGTGCAGGGTAGATTGGGCTAGCAAGAAAAGATTGTAATTGAAGTTAGGCGAGGAGTCATATATATAAATAATTCTTAAGGTTTTTTTTTTGGGACTTCAGAAAGGGCAACACTGAGATACCCAAGAAATAGATTGACAGAAATAACGATAAATCAAAATAAAATAAGAAAGCATCCAGGCATTCCCCTTCTCAATAAATTCTTTCTTATAATTACTTCAACTTCATTTCCAGGGCATTAGGTAATCCCATAAAAAACCCACTCCCCATTCTGGTTTTGGTTCTATTTTTTAGATTCTCCCTTCTCTTTTTTTTGTCAAACATCATTTTTAATTTGAAGCCCCGAAGAGCAATGAACAAATTGGTGTTAGCAGAAGCCAAGTGCTTGGGCACAAAGAATAGAAAATATCCGAGTAATGGAAGGAGGACTCGGACTAGGACTGGGGGTGAACCTGCTGGCCCGCAAATGAAAGTGCGTCAATCAACCCTTTCCAGTTGAAACCCCATTCCAGCCACTATCCATAAAAAGCCATAATTGCTATGTAGATGCTATGACAGTCCAACTGTCCGATGTCCGATGTCCTATGTCCTATGTCCTATGTCCTATGTCCGAGCGACCACTCCACTAATTGCCGCAAGTGACTAAGCAGCAGGACAACATCGTTGAGCGGCAAATGTCAATATATCACAAAATACCAATTTCACCTTCTTCTCAATCAAAATTATTATGACCGGCCATGGAATATATAAACAATATCGAAATGGTGTATAGAAGTCACCCCCAAGGGAGCTGCGTTTTGTGTAGATTAATTTAGCATAGTCACAGTCCGGAGTCGAAGGCAATTAAAATGAAAAAGTGTGTCCTGGCCTGTCCTGTGCTGCGTCCATGTTGCGTGCAGTGGCCTCATAAGGCAGTTCCCGGGTTTGGAAATTATAGCAACCAAAGGGGGGAGGGGAGGGTGCCTGATGGTCAGCTTTAAGCCGTCAAAAAGTTAATTGCAACTTAAAGAGGCGCAGCAGAAGGCCCACAACAGATTTTCAGGCGCGGCCGCAGGACAAACAAATTTCCGACCACCACACAAAATATATGTTGACCAAAGGACCACAGAAGAAGAGGGCCAGCAAGGAAAACAAGAAACTAGAGCAGGGTTTTGGGTAGGCGAATATTTAAATACTTCATTTTGAAAATAATTACATTGATATATAATAATTATATAATTAAATTAGTACAATGTCAAAGGGTTTAATAATTTTAGCATTTCTGCAACATTCTTTGGCTTTAAATAACAAGGATGTATTTCTTTTGTTATTTTCTGTTAGATTCAAAAAATATCCTTTAGAAAATAACTCCAAAGTATGTGTTTTTAAATATCTAAAACCCTTTTAATTAAAATTTAACTCGTTTGTTATCTTAAGATTTGAAATTCCTGTTAGTTTAAAGAGTTTATCCCTTCTATATAAATAAAATACAATATTTAATACCGGTTAAAAAATAATTCTTATAGAAATATTATCACGTTCTTGTTCTGTTTTATTTTCCCTAAAGATTACTACTCCCAGGTGTAAAGGGTATAAAAAGGATATTCTATAAAAAAAAGGGAAAGTTGACTGACTGACTGTCCATTTTTTTTTGGGTCTTGTGTCTGTTTAGCTTCAGTATTTTTATTTTCCTTTTTTTGTTGCGCCTCGGCTTCCGGTCAGGATACGCTTCTAATTTGTTTACAAGCGCTCGTCGCCGGGCGCAGCTTTATTATGGATCCTTGCACAGGGGAAAAAAAATAATATTTGAAAATATTTATTATGACAACTATTCATTAATTATATTATTTAAGTTATGAACTAACTGTTGTGTAGTGAAAAGTATAAAAATTCATTAAAAACTAGCCGGATCTTTATCTTTTTAAAGAACTTTGAGTCAATTGCTTGATCTAATTTATTAAACTTAAGTCAGTTAAAAATTCTTTTTTAATAAATATTAAAATTATGATTCAAAGAAACCTTGAGATTTATTTTCTGTGTAAATTATGTTACCAACTTTCGGGCATCTAGTTTCCCGCGTCCTGCCGTGCCCCGTGCACATTATGCGCGATGCATAGCGTCCGATAAGGATTCAGGACTCGCACTAGGACTCGGACTAGGACTCAGACTCAGACTCGCACTCGGGGTTGGCTTTCCGACTTTTTATTCCCGGCCCCGACAAATGATGTGAGCAACAATGGGCTTTGCGTGATGACCTTATGATGACACCCAGCTGATTATAAAGAAATATCCCCGTTCCTTGGGTTGCGTGCTCGCCTCAAATTCAGCGGAAATGTTTGCAGCAACGGTAAATTATGTAACACACGCTGGACAAATGCCTCGGAGGAGGAGGAGGAAGTGGAGGAGAAGGAGAAGGTCCTTCGGTCCCCTGGTCGGGGGTGGCTTCAGTGCCATTCAAAATCAGCGGAGCGCAGTGGCCTAAGCTTCTGTCCTTAAGCGGCTTTGCCGATGCTCATTTGCACGTATAACTCAACGAGACTTCAACTGGAATAAACTCGGCTCGGTCTGAATTGTAGCCACAAGAGCAGCGAAGCGTCAAGGCTTAAGACTACACAGGGAGAAAAGGCACTCATAGGCTTAGCATTTATAGTTTTTACAGATATAGTTTCGAGGGAAAACAAAGGAGTTGCTTGGAAATAAAGTGTAGATCAGGGTTTACTCGATATTTACGGCTTTGTTTATATTTTACAGAACCTAAAGCCCATGTTGCTTTAATATAAATGTTTTAAATGAATCATTTTCATTATTAACTTTTATATAAATATAAACACTAGTTGATTTCCTGTAAAAGGAGTCGTCTTCACACTCATCTTCTTGCTAGCAGCTCCTTAAATAAATATGAAATTAAAAAACCTTTCAGGGTATTCAATATCAGTCAGAAGCCAAAAAATCACTGAAATACTCATTTCCGACCCTATGTGTTATATATATTCTTGATCAGCATGATCAGCCGGATCTATCTAGCCATTTTTTGGGGAATACAAAAATTTGACATTTTTTCAAAAAAATGTAAGGGGTTACATCATCAAAATTTTCAAAAATTTGTCAAAAATTTTAATTTTTTATTGAGTATGCAGATTTAATAACCTAATAAAAGCTAGCATAAAAAATCTTTCCGAATTGAAATTGAAGCTTTTTAGGCCAAGTTACGGCTTTTCAAACTTTGAAATTGTAGTACATTTTTATAAATCTTTAAAAACTACAACATTTACCTATACACTAACACCCAGTAAGAGGTAAGAATCTGGAATTACATACAAATTTTTGGAGTGGTGCTCCGTTCGTGCCACTATTTGTCCCCACGAACCATGGAACCATTTCTCGGAGCTTTGCTTTCAGCTGCAAATTTATGACCACATAAATAACATAACAGAAAAACCAGTGGCAGGCGGAGCCGCACAGGGAGAGAGAAAGATAGCACAGCCTGAGCGAACCCACCGAAAAACCCCCAATAACCACTGAAATTGAGGTAAAATGGAAGATGAAAATACCTTGGAAAAGTCTGAATTCGAATATGTATTATAAAACTTTTACTATTTTGTGAATTAATTAAATACCTGCAAAACATTTTTAAAGATATAAGTTTTGTTTCAGTTAAGCATATAAGAATCTGAAAATATATGTTAACTAGTAGCTTATTCTTTAGGAAATTGTATCTATTATTTTAAAAAAGAATTCCAATTATGGTTTTCTATCTTGTTAACTATCCTCTGTAATATTAAATACTACAAATTGTATCCTTATTTATATTATTTTTCTATACATACTTTAATTAAATGATATTTTGCCATTTAAATAACAAAAGTTCTCATTTAATTTCATAAAACTGATAAATATATATTTCCTAGTAAAAATAAAACTGTTTTAATAAAAACACACTAATAATAAACGCTACAATATTATTTTCAATTAGTAAAAAAGCTTATAAAAAATGTTGAATAAATTTAAACCAATTAAACCCACAGAAAATGTACAATACAATTGAGTTAACAACTTTGAAAAGGCTTCACTTTTTGCCTTAATTTTATTATGTTAATTAAATAAAGCAATGTATCCCTTGAGGCAATTGAATAGTTTTTATTCCTATTTATTTAATTACTCAACAGAAAGCCACTCATATCTCTAAAAAACCCTCAGTCGGATAGCCTCTGTATATAGGGTATGGTGAAAAAACCTGCTGCTAGCATTCATTCATTTCATATGCATATTTATAGCTTAAATAAATAACAAATAATATGGCTATAAATTTTGCCACTCTCTTTTGTTTAATAACTAGCCAGAGAGACGGACGGAGTATCGAAAAGAACCAAACAGAAGAACACATACGGATATATATATTTACGTAAGTATGTATGTCCCTGTTTGGTTTTTCGATAAATATTAAATATGCATAAATAAAAATCAACTCGACAAATGAACAGCGAAAATGTTTGTTTGATGCCAAAATGTACCACACACAGAAAACTAGTTTGAGGCCATTTCCAAAGGGGGGAAAGTGGGGGACTCGAGGGAAAATTCATGACAGTTTTCTGGGGCATAAATCAGTGCCATGTGTGGCCTTTGCTATATAGTATAGTATCTCCTACTCCTGTCCCGATAACACGGCCTCCGCAGAGATAACACCAATTTGTTGTAGGTAAATCTTTATCAGCACACTTTCGTGGCTAGTTTTTCACGGAATTTCCTCTTTTTTCAAGAGAGAGATAAATTAAAACCATGTAAGTGGTTAATTAAACGCGTTCACGAATTATAGCATATGTTGTGGGGCGCTCGCGATAAGATATAGTATCTGATAGATGCGAGTTACTGTTTGCATTTTGCTTATTTTGCGGGTAATAAACTTGCAGCTTAATGGGTGACGAAAATTAACTAAAATGAATAGTAAATAATTTTTAGAGAGCATTTTAGCATATAGTTCAAAATTCTTTAGAAATGTTGAGAAGAAATGAAGTAAAATATAAAATATTTGTATTAAATGATTGTGTATAAAGTTTTTCTACAGTTTTTCTCTTTTTTTAAATCTTTAAGTATACAAAGAAATATTTAAAGGTGTTATTATAAATCTAGAAAATGTATAAAACCGATTTCTAAGGTTTATTCTAGCTAAAACTATTTTCTCTTTACAAATTTCCAACTTAAGAACCTGGTTTTTTTTTTTAGAAAGCCTTTTCCTTTTATCCAAATGCAACGCAATTTCTTATTATGGCTTTGGGATATGTTTGCCTTTTTTATTTATATTTTTTTGTGGCTCAAGCTTGAGGCAAAAGCGTTGACAGCATTTTGTTGAAATGGCAAATAGCTTGAGGGGGAAGGGGCGGGGTGGAGAGATGCTACGAGGTACTGCCAGGAAGGGGCATCATTGGATGTTTGTAAGGCATTCAATTTTCATCATTTGCCATATCTCTTTGTGCTCATGATGATGACGACGATGATGATGTTGATGCTCTGGAATATTTTCGGTCTCTCTCATGCAGATGTATGCGTTCGGATATGTACATTGTACAATATTGCATAAATTATTAATGCCAACTTTTATTTATTCCCATTCTTTCGTACGAATGCGATATTTTTACATATTTGAAGACAGTTGGCAGTCGGCAAACAGATATATGAGAGCGGGGATATATGTACATATATGGACAGTCGGTGGCTCCGTCACTCAGTCAGCCGTCGGTCGTCATATTTGCGTGTTTGCATTTAATCATCGAAAGCCATGCACTGCCAGCACTTGCCACGCCCACAACCCTTCCAGCGGAGAGTCCCTCAAAATCCCACCCCCACCCGCCTTTAGCCACCCCCTTTTGTAACATTTTCTGCGTTATTTGCATTCGCTGGAAGTTATTCGCCGCTTTTTTCCTTTTATTTTTTGTCTCTGCTATATTATTTTCATTTTATTACTTTGACTGGAAAAATAATAATAAAAAAAAGAGTCAGCATAGCCAAAAGTATTTGGTTTATCAGGATAACTGAAGGAGATTATTGGAACTTTAATATAACCAAGGAAGTTTAAGGTTTAAACTCCTTTAAAGCAACTTTTAAATTACAATTTTGCATTGCTTGCTTTCATGGGTTTATATATAATATTTCCATCTTATTTAATATATTATCTGAAACTATCTGATAATATATTCCATTTTCTCCCCCATCATTCTGACTTTCAGAACCTTTCATAATTGTCAGTTGACATGACTCCAACTATTTTGTTTGCATTGCCAAGCAGATTATTGCCAATGAATTGCTCCTGTCCCTCTGCTTCTCTCTCTCCATTCAGATTCCAAATTTTTGGTAATCGGAAAAGCTTATCGAGTGGGGAAAACCCCCTCTACCATTCGCTTCCCCTATTTATTTTCCGCAATGAAAACAACTCCATCAATAAACCAGGTAGCAACAAGGCTGGAGAACACTCGAAATCGAAATCAAAATCAAAATCGGGGCCAACAACAATGAGGACGACAAGTCTGTCAATTAGTTATCATGTTCAGTGTCAGCACAATACGATTTTGATTTAATTTTATGGGTTCAGGGCACGAAGCTGAAACTGTAGTAGCTGTCGCATTGCGATATTAATAATAGTTCAGCCCAAAGCGTCATATATTCCATATGCTGGCCAAGGATAAACAGGGAAAGAGGTGAATAATTGGTAAAGAAGGAAATTTTATATATATATATATTTTTTAAATAGATTTTAGAAAATAAATAAACAAATTAAAATATATTTTGAGATCAAAATGGCTCTTAAAATATTTTTAATATTGAAACTAACGAATTTCTTAGAATTTTATAGTTTTAGGACGACTAAAACATCATTACAAAGTCCTCCTATAAATTTTTATCTCTGTGTAAAAGAGATACACAGCTACAGGGGAACCACGAACAAGAGTGCTGATCCTTTGTTGCACCGCAAAACTGTTCCAGCATTTTTGCGTGTTTATAAAAAATTAAAAATAAAAATCTCTGCCCTCGCTGGAGGGTGGGGAGGGAGTGAAAAACCACGTGCCACGCCCCCGGCCCCCTTTTGTGTTTCACATTTGGTTATTTTTGCATTTCGTATGCCAGGCCATGCCACATGCCACTGCAGCAACAACAATCGCCAGCCTTTGTCCACTAGACCAATGCCGCACATTCTGATTAAACTTGGCTCTTACACTGCGCTGGCCAAAACAGAGTCATTGTTAAGAAATTCTTATTGTTATTTGTGCTGCGAATTTTACTAGGCTTTTTCTTATTAACTATTGCGGGGAAAATTTAAAACAAGAGTATTTTGATGGAAATAAGACTTTAAAGGAATTTCTTTATAATAAATTTATTTTTTTCATATTTTCTTTAGGCCAAAGTTGTTAAAAATAAAGGAAATGATATATATTTTTAGTAAGAATATTTTAAGTAAATTTGAAGTTAATAAGAGTAAGATTTACGCAAGGAAAGCTCTCCTTCAAGTCTTTCTTTCCTTTCTTTAGTAACAAATATTATAAACAAATCTTTTTAGTACCATAAACTCTTTTAAAAAATCTCTAATAATATAAATTAACTGGTGAGTGGTGAGTGTATTTATAGCCTCGTTTTTTGTCCATTTAAAAGTTTCTTCTTGCCATTTTTGTGGCAATGCTGGGCCTTAGCTTCTCCCTCTTTCAGGTTCAGGTTTCTGTATTTCTCATGTTTATTTTTTTTTGTTGCTGTGCCATTTGCTTTTATTGCATATTTGTATTTTGCATTGTTATTGGCCATGCCTGTTGTGTGTGTGTGGGCGTGGCAGTTGTGGGAGGCGAAGGAGGAGGAGTTAAAAAATAAAGAAACAAACAGGATGAGAGACTGTACTTTGTTGTTGATTTAACGCTGCATTGTTTGCTATAGGAAAGGCGTTCCATTTTTCCCCCACTCTCTTTCCCTGAGAATTTTCCGCATTTTCCACACTCCTCTTTGTATATTTTTCCTACATATATAGTATATTTTTTTGCGGTTGTCCAGCGACTGTGCCTTTGTTTGTCTGTTTGCTTGGTTCTCGCTCTTTTTTTAGGGAATTGTTTCTGCAGACTTTTTGCAACTATTTTGTATGGAACATGGGCATAAAATAATTTGCAAGTGATTTCCCAGCATTAACGAGAAGAATGAAAGCATTAAAAATGCAAAAAGCGTTGGCTCATTCATAATTCAAAATAAGAGAGAGAGAGAGAGGAAAGGGGTTTGGGTTTGGTGCAAACTGCAATTGCATAAATAATAAATACATGCAGGGGGGATTTAAAGGGGTTATAGTAAAGGGTTTATATCGGAGGGGGACTCCCACCGAAAGCCACTTTAATCAACTCGCTTCTGCGGTGCATTTCAAAGCAAATGTCAGCGAATCCAATGGCGGAGATCCAAGTAAAGCCCCCAGAACAAAAGCCGAGCAAAACCGAAAAGCGGAGCCTGTCAACGCTTCTCCAATCCAATCCACCAAAAACATGTACGGCTTTCCTCTGCCCCCTCTTTCCTGGCATTTTCGTCGTCGCATTTCCCCCGCATTTCCACTTGATATTCAGTCGCCCCACTCTCCCCGCTTTGGAAGATTAACCACGCTTAACACTGGCTGGGTTTTTGCAGAGAAGAAAAAGTATATAGCGAAGCTAAAATAAGTTTAAATTATTCCAAAATTGTAGAAACAATTTTAAAATATTAAATTTATAAACTAACATTACATAAGTTCATAATTTTAATATTTTAAAATTGTAATACCAATTTTGAAATAATTTTAAATATTTAAATACATTCGTTAGACTAGAAAAAACTATTTAAAAATACATAAGCTTAGCTTATAGTTTTTTTTAGAGCTACAAAAAATAATATGGAAATAACAAATACATTTCATATAATTTAACGTAGATTAAATCAAGAAATATGGTTTACATTGGAAAGCAGACTTTTTTATACCCTTTCAGCTCGACTTTGATCTATCATAACTTTGCCTTAAATTATTTAATTTCAATCCGGAAAACGTGCCTGAGTTAGTTTTTAAAATTCGAATAATTCTACATTCTCAGTTTAAAATTTAAGAATATTAAAATTTTTGTCAATTTTTGAAAATTTTAATGATGTAACCCCTTACATTTTTTTCAAAAAAATGAAAAAAATTTTTTTCCCCCGAAACATTTATAGATTGATCCGGCTAATCATGCTGATCAAGAATATATATGATTTATAGGGTCGGAAATAACTACTTCAGTGCTTTTTGGGCTTCTGACTACAATGAAAATGAATTTTAATTATTTTCAATTTTAATTTGTAATTTAGTTTTGGAAGAACTAATTTCGAAATTATATATTTTAAGTTTTTTCATATGTATGTATTTTCTTTCTCTGTGCTTCGCTCTCCTCTGCTGCAACTGCAAATCCCTTTTTGACACTTGACCGGTTGACCAGGCGGCAGGTCAAGCATTTTCCCACCCAACACACACGCCCAGTGGCAGCCCCTCCCCCCTCCCTCTCATTTCCCTGATGGCCTCGTGATGGTGTCATAATTTGTAATCCTGCCGCGCTGCCTGTTTAATTTTCACACCTTTGTGCTCGTCGCTCGACGCCTGACGCTCGTCTCTGCGTCGACTCCAAAGCTCAAATGCCGGACACACGACCAGCGGCGGCTTAAAGGGCTCAACTGGACACTCGGACAGGACGCATCCCTGTACAGGGGAATCGTTGGACTTAGGCTCGAGCCAACACGAAGCTTGGGTCATTAGGAAATTGCAATTATTTGGAGGATTACCAAGCTAAGAGGACATCAAACAAGAAGAATTTTAGAAAATATAAAACAGTTTAGGGATTAAGAGAATTTTTTAAAAAGTTAAAGGCTAAAACAATTAATTATAAAAGCTAATATTTTTATTAAATTAAATAAACAGCAAATAGACCACTTCAGATGATTACCCTTACAACCTAAAAACTTTATTACATATTTCTCTATAATAATAAACCAAAACTAATCAAAATTTGTCAGCTTTTATTACAAAAAGCTCTCTCAAAAAATATCTAAAATATCTGGCCATGAGTAAGACATTAGGAAAATGGCCAGCATAAAATTTTCAATATGTACATTCACATGTTTCCATCTTGGTCCATCTCTCATCCAGCCTCCAAGTTGATTTCTTTATGGTTTTCATTACAGTTTATGACTGACAAGAATCATCACCGCGGAGTCTGAGAGAGTTTTGTTTAGCGGGGTTAAGTAGATACATCTGCATATCCACCGAATCGTTTAGCATGATAATCGAAATGGATTTGCCCCTCCAGTGCTGGCCCCCCCTCTCCTGTCCTGAGCCTATGTCTCTCTAATGCTTGAGACCCCTTCCAGCGACATAGCCATAGCCATAGCCATCGCCTCTGCCTTTGCAACATCCTACGATACAAAGCCCGGTTTTGGCATTGCCTCAAACGATAAACGCAGTTCCACTTGAAAAAAATATTACATTTGTCTTGGATATTGGTTGGGAAATTTAAATTTGTTAAAGAATAAAATAGGAATTTAATAAAATTGATTGAAGATTGACTTGCTTGTCTAATATCAATACAGTTTTCTCAAATTGTTCTCTTTTTTAGCCACAAATTTCTCCCAGTGCCGCATTGAACAAATTTCCAATGGCCAGCCAAGGAATTGGACTTGCTGCGAGTGCCTCGAGATGAGAAGTGCAAAGATCCAAAGACGCGGCAAGAGATGAGGAGGAGTAGACCGGCTCTGAGCCTGGCGCTCGCCATCATCAAGTTGGCGTGTTTATGGGCCAAGCGGCACAATTAACATGTCGCGGCTTTTAGCGTCTCTCTGGCAGCAGCAGCAGCAGCAGCGATGGCAGCAACAACATTAGCAACAAAAGCAACAGAAACAGAAACAAATGCAACAGCAACTGCCGCAACGGCGATGAGGATGAGGACGAGGACGAGGACGGCAGCTTGCACAAAATGACATATGAGGCGCATAATTGAAACTTCAAAGGAGCAGGGGCGGCATTCGGGGCATAAATTAGGCGTCTGATCGCCCGGAATGGTTCTGTTTCTGTTTCTGTTTCTGTCTGCTGTCTGCCGAAAGGTGAGGAACTCCAGAAGACGTCATCGTTTTGGTTCCATTAGTGGCGAAGTGGCAACAGTAGTTCCTCCACCTTCTTCTCCTTCGTTTGTCATGCCGCGCCCTTCCATTAACACAACATATATATATCTGTATATATATATATCTGTTATATCCATTGTTGCCGTAGTTGTTCCGACATGAAAATCAATAAAAATCCGCGTGTGCGGTGATCTGTTCTAGCATCAAGAATAATTTTTTTTTTGAAAGATCTGCCAGATCTACACAGACCGAAAATAGATAGCTAAGAAAAGGGATTTATAGGGAGTATACGAAAAATAAATACATATTCTTTCCCAATATCAATGATTATGATACTAAACCTTGAAATAATATTTCTAAAATTGATTTGGAATGTAAGTTGTAGAAGTTTTAGAAGTTTTTGTTTTGAAGACCCAACTTAGCTTTTAACCTCTTTTAATTAAATCAGCAAGTCTACAAACTTATAATTATAATATTCCTTTAATTTATATTTAATTTTCCTTGATATTTTCATTTCAATATGTAATCTCTCTCAGTGCCTCCACATCAAGTTCAAGGGGAAACCAAGCGCTCTGGCAGATGAAAAATGTTGTCTCATTGTCGGCATTTGTGTTTCCCCCACCCGATTTTCCCCTCCCCAATTTCCATATATTTTACGCCATAAATTAAGCACTTGAACCACTTAAACGGCCAAAGAAAAAATTTCAATTGTTGCAACTGCGATAAGGAAATCGAGCGTTTTGTCTGCGCTAAAAAACTGAAATCAGAAAAACTGAAAACGCCACAAAACCGGAAGAGGGCATCCCAAAGATACAGCTTCGTGTGGGAAAAAAAAGTAAGCGGAAAAATCGAAGTAAAATCTGGGGAGTGAAAAAGAAGAAAAGCCGGAAAGGCAAAGGGCCGGCGAACACGCAAGAAATCTGCCGTTTACTCAGCGTTCAGTGCTCAGGCACTTGCCACCCGAAAATCCATATGTGGAGACACCTCAGATCCAGATGCCATCCTGAGCCCTCTTCCCCGCTCCCCTCCCGTTTGTTCTTTAGCTCGATCGACTTTTCCAGCAGCATTCGCTGCGAGTTTTCCTCAGACACTTTGCTGCAGCTTAAGCACCGCCAGACACGCCAATGGCAAACAAAGTCAATAGCCAGACAAATGAAAAGCTCGGAAAAGCGAGCACAGTGTGGAAGGAGCATACAGAAAGGAGGCTCCAGGGAAAATTCTAAGCTCTGAGGGAATTGGCCAAACCGGAGACGGTTATACCCTTCGCGGAGATGATTGAAGATTAGGGGAATATATCGGGAATATAGAAGAAGCAGTAAGAAAGTTAGAGGTGGGATTTTCCAATGAATTTTGTAGGAAAGTTTATTAAGGTTGCCTTACATTTTGGTTAAAATATTTGTAAATAAATAATAAAATGCCTCGGGATTGTATTTTAAAAATATTTCACTTAAAAATCTCCTATTATTAACTGCAACTAAAGATTTCTTTTAATAGTAAGGGCTTAGCAGCTTGATAAATATATAAAATATTTATAAAAATATATAATTATAATATTTTAGTAAAATTTTAATACAAATCTCCCAGCAAATCCATCTACCTCACAATTTTTAAGTAGAGCATAAAACGGTTCATTCCGCACGAATGAGCCCGCCTTGGCTTGGTTCGGGCCAAGTTATCCAACCCAACCAAGCTCAGCCAAGCCAGCCAAGCGATCCCAACAGCCCCAACAAGCAGCAGGCAGGATGCAGGAAACAGGACGCATGAGGCAGGACACAGGACGCAGGGCTCAGGGTAAAGGCTGAAGGCTGAAGGAAGCCCAAGCGAAGCGTAAACATTTTACACTTTTGTGTGCAATGAAAGCGACGCCATCTTGATGGGGCCATGGATGTGACTGGTGAAGGGGGGGAAGGAATATCGGGGATGAGGTGGGGAGCCCCAGGCTTGTGGGGATGTTAACCCAGGGGGAATCCATTGCTGAAACGGGTTTCGCAGTCACCCGAAGGACTATTCGAACATAGAGCTCAGGCCGAGGCCTCGTTTTCTGGCCTTTCAAGCCTTTCACTTTTCTTATCGCGCCTCTCCGGCAATTTGTCATAAATTCAGCAAGTTATAGGCCCCAGATCGTAAAGTGCATGAAAAATGTGGCAAAAAAATTGCAACAAAAAATGTGACAAAAATGCAGCCTCAAAAATAATGAAATACACAAAAAGAATGACAGAAAACCCGAACTGAGAAGAGAGGGATAAAATGTGAACATTTTCTGTTTGCTGCTTAGATGGCACAACTAAGTGTGGTTCGGTTTGGTTCGTGGTTTCTGGTCCTAGCTCCTCCTGCATCCTTGTAAGCCAAAATGCAAATGTAAAGCAACACCTCGCGCCACGCCCACCACGCAAAACATTTGCATTAATCATGTTTGCATTGCATTATGCAGCAGCACACAGGAGGGGGGTTTCGGGTGCCTTAAGCCCCTCGGCATACACACACACACACACACACACGGTGAGAGGGTGGTCCAAGGGGGGGAAGGCAGCTAAGGACTGAAAACCCATGCATAAATATTTTTTTTGCATAAACAAAAGTGTTGAAAATGCAATTTGTGCCGGGCGCATCCCAACTCGTGGTTATGTCCTGGCCTGGGGCTTAGTGTGTGAGGTCAAACCCACAATAAAAACACACACGGAAAATATACAATAATAAATGTGTGTGTTTGTGTGTGCAGGAAGGAGCTAGATGCAAATGAGGAAGCTCTTGTCCTGGATTCTGCGGCTAAAAAAGTCTTGAAAAAAAATATATAATAAATATATACAATATTCTAAAGGATCTTGGAAGGATCTGAGAATATTGACTGATGAAAAAGGATTTCTTTTCAAATATTTAAAGGCTATATCTTAACTTGTTTTAGTTAATTGTAAAACAAATACGGGAAAACCAAAGAAATATTCTTTATAAATACTTCTTATGAAATATTATTAATCTTTCTGTGTTTTAACAAAAAATGACGTTGTGTTTTTTATAAAATAAAGAAGTTTCAGGGGCCTTGCGAGTTTTTAATAAAACAGTAGAAAAATGTTTACTTTCTTAATAGTTTTTGTATATTTCATATCATAAGTATATAAGTTACTTGAATATTTCTTGGAAAATACCTTCATTTATTGGAGAATATCATTCTTATATAAAAAAATTAGTAGTTTAAAGCTTAGCTTAGTTTTTGTTCTTCAGTTGCATTTCCAAGGATATAATGTTATCATTATTATTATTACAAGGAAATTACCAGCCATTATAAAGTGCGGCAATTTTTGATTTGTGTTAAGCAATAGCTACGATGGCCTTCTGCTTAACCTTTAATATTATTTAATTCCATATTATACGCCTAACATAATTATTCTTCCCTTTCCTAAGCTTCCTTGAAAAATAAAAAGAAAATACTAAGAAAACTGCTTTGTTCTGGCCAGAAAAACCATAAACCCCAAACCTTTTTTGCCCTCACCAACATTTGGCTTCTGGACCCCTGGACATTGTCTTTCCAGCGAAAAACAAAAAAACAACTGAAAAACAACGCGGCCTATGGGGCGTATACGTATGTTTCGAGTCCACATTATGTATACGCACTGTGGGCTCATACACACATCCCCCTGAGGGAGCCAGAGACAGCGAGACAGACCCATTTGTATGGCAAACTGTTTTTAATGCTTTTAATGCGCCAAAGTGTTGTTTCATTTTCATTATTTGCACAAGCTGCCACACATTTAAATGCCAGTTCGTCCTCCCCCTTGGCCCTCATCCCATCTGTGTGCCGAGGATTGTGTGTGTTTATGTCTCCCTCTGAGTGTGTGTGTGTGTGTGTGCAGCTGTTGAGCTATAATCATAATTTCATAAAGCACATTTTCACAAAAGCTTTCAGCACCCTAAACTGCATTGTAATTACAACGAAAGCGCGCTGGCTGGCTGGCGGAGCGAAAGGATTGGAAGGACTGGGATGAGGGGAGACTGCACCGCAGAGGAAAAGGACCCAGGGACCCGCCGCCATTCGCAACGTCAAGGAGCGAAAGGATAACGATGGCCAACGTGTTGGTTATTCGTTCGCTGGTTGCGCAGCTGAGCTGTCAGTTTGGCCATAATATCTGCCATTATAATGCAGTTTTATAGCTCAATAAGTATTTGGTTCACTTTTCAACTGGGTTTTATTAGTGATTTTATAGATATCTATATGGAGCATCAGTAAATAAACTAGAGGTATGGAAGATCAAGGGATATATCACTTATAGTTAACTTGTTTAATCATATTTTTGAGTTTTTAAAGGGAATATTAGTATTTTTCCTTGCTAAAATGATTTATAGATTTTTCTATGATCACCTTATCTATTTTATATCTATATATTTATATATTTTTTATTATAAGAAAATTCTACCAAGGGTTTTTGCATTTTATATAATTTTTTGACATTTTTCAAGCTTATTTTTTTGGGTTTTTATTTTGTAAGTTTAATCTTACAGAAAAACCTAGTGGGAACTCTCCACTGATTCCACTGGTTAGTAAAGGAAAATATGGCGAAGAGATGAAGGGATAACTTCAGTTAACATTGGTTGTTGCTGAACCCCCCTTTCCCCCATATACCCCCACGCCCTACGCCCCACTCTGTGTGTGTTGCGTGTTGATTTCAACGCATAAATATTTCAAAAGGTTCAAACAAAATGGCGTCGACGCGCAATAAATACCAACGCAACGCGAAGGCTCCATCTGTGTGTGTGTGCGAGGATGTAACCCTCTCCCCCCTCCCCTCCTCGCAGTGTAATAAAAGTGAGATTATGCAATATTTCTGCGCCTTTGTGCAAATAACATTTGTAATTCAGCGGAACAACAACGAGCCGGCGAACAACCGACAAAAGTGTCCTCGCCAAGAGTGTTTGTTATGCTAATGAGAGCCAACCAACAAGGCTCGATCCCATAGAAACGCGAAATTTCGTCACTGAATCTATTAAATAATAATTAAAGCACCGAAAATGTTTCAGCGAAAAATGCATAATAAAAAGAGGGAGAGAGATCTAAGGGTATGGCAACGAGGACAAACTCGGGGCAGGCAATATGTCCTGGTCCTGTTTTGTGGGGGCTAAAAGGATTGACAAATGGCCAGGCCATTAAAATGATTTATACATGTCAAGGCAAATAAATTCCCAACACCAAAAAAGTGGCTCTTATAAATTTTTGAAAAAGTTTTCTCTTTCATCGTTGGAATTTAGAATACAAAAAATGTTTTTAGACAAAGTTTTTGTATGCAGATCTTGGTTAGAATAAATTGTTTTTTTTTTTTTCATTTAAAGAGACCAGTATTATTAAAATAAATTGGTGTTAATTAAAATATCAAAGAAAGCTTTAACAAGGAGTTATATAAAATGTATTCATATATAATTTAAAGGCGTCTTTATAGATTTAATATATTAAAATATATTAAAAATAACGCACTTAGATTAATTTATTATGTTAATAATTAAATACAAATATATTAAAATATATTTCATTTTCATTATTTCCAAAACCCTTTACATATTTTTCAAGATTTATTTTGAGCTCTCCTTGGCCAGCAATTAATGTTCCTTTTTCTGTTGCAACCTCAACCTGGCACCCACACTTTTTCTATTTTTTTTTTCTCACCTGGCAACTTAATCGTGGCTGGGTTCTGGCCAAGGTATTAGCTGTAACACCTGTTCCCTGTCACCGCAAGTGTTTGTCGAAGGGTTAAGGCATAGAGGTGGCACCGACCACGACACCTGGGTACCAGGCAAAGAACAAGCCCGACTTTCAGAGCCAGTTACAGTGAAAAGCATTGCAAAATAAATATTAAAAAGCAGAACAATGGCTTTGGAAAACAGCTAGCCATGGCCCGGGGCGGTTCGCACGGTGAAAACAGGGAAATAACTGGAGGGAAAATGAGGGGAAAAGCAGGGGGTTTCGCTGACTCAAGATGGCCAAGAGTGGAGAGGCCTACAAATGTCTTTAAAGCGCTTGGTTGCATTTAATAGGAACAGGAAAAAAACAGCTAAGCACTGAGGAAAATTAAAGGGAGAAATATTTAATAATTACATGACAAATAATATAAAATATTAATTCAAAATCAATATGCTTTACACAAAAGAAATTATCAAATGAGAAAGGACTCAAGAAATCTTTTGTAAAGGAAACCAAAGTCATAATATCATATTACATTTTCCCGTTTATTGATTATTTCTAAAGACTCTATTTTTTGCTATTACAATTTATAAATATTACATTTAATTTAAGAATATCCACAACCTGGTACATCACCTCTTTCCTTTACCTCAGTAAAGAAAATTGAATGACATGGTTTTATAGGTTTCCTCTGCAGTCAGGAGTTTTTGGGCATCGTTGGACTTACAGCCATGGACTTTCACCTTGTCTTTATCCTTTGTGTCTACTTCCTTGGAGTCACCTAGATTCTTGCAGTCCTTGAGGTGACTGGGTTCCAGGGCAGCATAGATAATGACATGGGTTTCAGGGAGCTGCTTGAGAGCTGCAATTTGCGCCTGAAAAATCTCTTCTGGCTGCTGGCGGTCCACGGTGAACATGAAGACCGAGGTCAGCTGCTTGTGGCGTGGATCGGATTCGGGTTTTTTGGAGGATGAGCCCTGGGCGATCTCCTTTCGGCCGCGGACCAGCTCATTAATGATCGGCACCAAGTGTCCGTCCAGCGGAGTCAAGTCGTCGATCAGGATAAGGTTCTGTCCGCAATGGAGGATGTTCTTCAGCATGCTTTGGATACGCGGCAAGGAAGGAGATTCCCGCCAGGAGAGGGTCTTGACATTTTCGGGCCACGGAAAGGTTTCGCGGAGAGTCCGGGCAGTTTCGCTCTTGCCCACGCCAGAGGAACCCACCAGGGCGATATTCTGTTGAATAATTTCATAACAAATTGGGAATTAAAAAAAAAAAGTTTGTCTTTCTACTCACCCGAAAGGTGGCATTGTTCAGGGCCCTCTCCAGTTGATCCAATGCCTCCTCCTGGTGCAGCACCTGGCGGCGGACATGTGTCACCATGTCTCCCAGCCGATGAGTACGTCCGCAGTAGCCATCTTCATGCCTGGCAGTCTTGGAGTTTGTGTAGCGTTCTAGGCACAGTCCTAGGCCAACGCAAAGGAGCACCAACCAGTACCAGTAGATGCGCTTCTTTAGCTGATTTTGGAACTGAAGCTGCTGGGCGCGGCGCCTTGCCTGCTTGTCACCCTCAATCTTGGGCAAAGCAATCCAACGAAGGAGTCGGTTACGCCTTCTCCGCAGCAGCCATCGGGTGCAAGCTCCATAGACTGGACTGTGCTCCTTGGGCTCCACTACTTTGTGCTCCATTCGGTGATCCTCCTCTGCCATTGCTGGATTTTTTAGTTGGGTTTGGCGAAAACTTTTCCAAAAATGTGGATACAATTTTTGACGTTGGAGATGGAAAGGCTTGCTTGTTATTGGCCAGGTGGCACGGAGGTATCGATAAGCAGGATGTGAAAGGTCACACAACTGGTCTTGAGGAAATATTTCACTTTCTGCGGTCACTTTTTTAAGTTATTATTTTTATATAAGATCAAACTTGATCTTAATAAAATAGTTCACATTTTAATTTTATTGAAAATAAACCAAAAAGAGGTTTTTCTTAATATATACTTCAAAAATCGAATGAAGGCATTAAAAAACCTATTCATTTCTCATGTTTAAATATAAATTAATACATTTACTGCCCTAATAAATTATTAAAACATTTCTCCCCATGTACAAGAGGAACGCGTTGAGGCATAAGGAGTACGGTTTTGGTTTGGGAAGATGTGTGTGGGGGCCTCCTCAAGTGGCAATGGTTTTCCGCCTTTGGGTTTTTGGTCGAAGCGGAAATCCATTAGGTTTGCCTTTGCCTTTTGTCCCCCATTGTGTCCCCGAACCGCTGCAGTTTGCAGTTGTGTGCGATGATTTCCGTTTGACATGGCCACAACCCCCAAGAAGCCTCTCTCACGGCCTTAACCCCTCCACTGGTAGGCCTACAATCGCCCAGCTTAACCCCTTCTCCCAAATCACAATCTCGAAAACGTTTTGCATACATTTCCAGCCAAGTCGCGGCACAGGTTTATGCGTTTCTATTAGCATAAATCAAAGCTAGACTCGCCGCATCTGAAATATATCTATTTCGCTTGTAAAACACATGCAAACAACTGCCTTGGAAACACCTTTCTCTTGCCAAAAACAAAATCCGAATCTATATACGAAATATATGCGGTAAGCGAAACCAGAAATCGAGAAACGCGACAAAGCGAGCCTGATGAAAACATTAACATTATACTCGAAATGTTTTTATAGCTACTTCAATTTTTGATGGTTGGCTTGCGCAAGTCACTGATGCTCTTTTAAGGTTTGTTTTTTGGGTGTTATAAACTATGTTATAGACTTTTTCTGAATAAAAATAGATAAATATTTCTTATGTAAGAAAATATATTACATTTTTCTATCAATTTCATGTTTATTTGTAGGATTAATACAACCTTTACAATTATTACCAACTGACTTATAAATTGACCATTTTAAGAGCTGAAACTTGATCAATTTAATTTAGTTTGTACACACTTATTAATATTTATTTCAATACTCACTTAATTATTGTAATTATTTATTTATTTTTTTCTTAAAAGAGCATTCCTTTAGCGACTCTAAAACCCCTTATTTAATTCCCTGTTTTGATTCGTCTCTGATGCCAAATATACTTTGTTTATTTCGGAGAATGCGCATGCGAGTGTACAATAAAATTTGTTAAATATTCGCCGAGGAGAAGAGACACAATCGTAAAAAAGGCAGGCAACACAAAAAGCATAATGCGACACAAAAATCGTTAATGACGAATGTATATATTTGTGTTGCCTTTTTTTGGTTTAATTGCCCCTTCGGTTTGGTGATTAAGTTGACAAGTCGAGCCGGGCAAGTTGATGAATTCGCGACGCCCGCATCGGTCATTAACATTAACATTTACCTTTACATTTTCCCATTTAAATTTGTGCAGGTAAATCGAGGGGAAGGGGCGGGGCTCAATACCAACAGAGCGGAGTCACCTGTTTCTTCTGGTTAGCAGGAAGTGCAGCCTCGCCGCTCGTCAGTGTCAGTGTCATATCTCGATAACTCAATCTCCGAATCTTAAAAGGGGGGAGGCCTTAAAAAGACCAGCGTCATGGAAGTCAGTCAGCCTGTCAGTCCAAGTCAGCCGAGATCGCGGCGGATCATGACGCGGTGGAAATATCGAACGTAAAAGGAGCGAAGGGGCAACAAATTGGCTTGATCGGTGCCGGCTTGAAGTCAATTTGCCGAGGCTTAGGCCCACGATTGGCATCAGTCTGGAGTTTGGAGTCTGGAGAAACCGCCCAATCCAACTGATGGACAGTCAAATCACTGGAATGAGTACTGGCTGAATGAGGGAGTAGCAAGTAGCAAGTAGCAAGTACTAAGTACCTTGGGATGAGCGACAAATGAACCGCGAATGTGCTTCCCCCAAAAACATATGGCAAACAATTATCCAACTGACAGTGACGATGTGTTAAGAAAGGCCAAAATATATGGGTGTTTTTTGGGTTAAGATACGACTAGGAGATACTGTTTAAACTTGGGAATTATGTGTGGAGATTTATTCTACATCTAATATTTATTAAAGAATTTTAAGATGTTTTAAGTTGTAAAAAGAAACTAACTTCAAGATATGATTGCTGCTTTGGGTTAGAAAAATATTTTAAAAATTTAGTGACACCGAGGAACCATTAACAATATGAAAACTAAATTTCTATCAAATGTAATATTTTGTTCTGGCTCTAATAAACATTTTATAAATAATTTTATTTAATTTTTAAAGAAATCTTCTCTCATGATACCCCCACTTTACTTGAGCTACAAAAACACACAAATTCAAATGGATTTATAAAAATTAAGAAGTGAGAAATCTGTGGTAACCAAAGGCCAGGGACATGGACGCGGACCCGGGACAGACTCATTGAAGATCCAACAAGCAGCGGAGCCAAGCCGAAGCGGCGGCACATGGCGCCCCCTGTGCGGCATTTATCATGGGCCTTCAGTGCACTATATTTAGCCGACGGGCTAATGGATGCCACCGGGAGGAACCAGGCAGATATACACCTCGGAGAGAGGCACCGGGCACATAGGGAGTGGGAGGGAGCCAGCCGATCTCCGGCACAGGCCACACTTTCAAATTCATATTTATTGTCTAGGCTGCGGCCTGAGTGCATTTTTATATATGGCAGTCCATTTGCCGACGACGCTCCTCCACAACCAACTAGCAGCTCCAAAAACCAAAATAAACAATAATTGAACATGCACTGAGGGAAATAATATGTTAAAATAATTCAAATTCTACGTGGAATGTATTGAGGATATTAAATATTGTTTTTCAGTTGATATTAAATATTTTTATTCAATTTATAACGTTTAAAAATATTTTTAAAATGCCAACAAATATAATAATTATTATTTTCCCATTTTAAAATATTTCTACAATCAACAAGGCATTTCTAAATATTTTTTAAACCAATTTCTAACCACTTCCCCTAGCCCACTTTTCTCTCTCTGTGAAAGCGGAAAGGAAATCGCATTTGTAGTGCATTCGGGATAATAGGAAACTCCTAGGGTCGAAGGGGCAAAGGGGGCGGACACACGGGGCACCCCGTGTGTATGGGCTGTGTGTAAAATGCTTGGCATTTTAAAAGGTTCCACATTTTGGGGGTCACCGGGTCCGGAGTCCGGGGGCTAATTGCATTGATTAGCTGACGGCGCGTTTTGCCGCCCATCAAAGTCGAGCAGCGGCAGATGGAAAATGCTGCGGCAACCATGGGTTAAGGGACTGGGGGCAAGTCAGCTGTCAGTCAAGTGGCGACATGTTTACTTGGTAAAAAAAATAAAAAACCCTTTCCCTTCCTCTTCCCCCTCCAAGAAATGAAGAAAACGTTTGAGCCGCGCCGCAAATGAAAGGAAAATATTTCTCTATTTGCATTCATATTTCAATATTCAATATTTTCCTGTGGCGGCGGCGGTTCGTCAGTTTGGGATGTTATTAGAAGACGCCCGGATTCCAATCTGCCGATCTCTGATCACCGATCGCCCAAAGGTGATCAAAGGTGAGCGACGCTTCACTGGGACTGGCCAAGACCCAAAAAGCCGTTCGTTGGTTCGCTCAGCGGCGATGCCAAATTGACATAATGTGGCGTTTAACAAATTCCCAAACAATGCACATCCATCAAAGATTCAACAACGGCCACTGGGATCAGGGATGCACAAGCGATTTTCAGTGGGTTTTTGGGGATTAAATAACCTTTTTTTGTGTTTGAAGTGATAGAGAGGAAATTGGGGGAAGAGATCAGCAAATGAGAATGATATTATATTGTAAAATAAAATGTGTTTAGCTTTGGAACTGAATTTTAAATAAAGACTAAACTTAAAAGCAATTATATGCAGTTGTTATTTTAAATAAATTTCGAAGCCCCCTTTTCCAGCCCTAATCCTCTCTAGATTCCCCTCTAATTGAGTCATATTCAGGCACTAAAATACACCTAAAATCCACAAAGAAGGCGTATCCTTCTTTTTTGTGAAGGGGCAGCTGCATTGGCGATCGGCCTTCGATCACAGCGATAGATAAACCAGAGTTAAGGCCGAAGAAGGTGTAGAAAAAGTAAATGACATAATGCAGCATCATCACGGATGGCTGGATGGATGGCTGGAGAGATGATCGCCGGCTCAGATCGGATAAGAGGCAGGCATTAGGCTAATCGGATGGCCCGATGGCGGGTCACCAGACAGATACAGATATTGTAACACCGAACAGATAAGAGCAGCCGCAGAGAAGATAAAAAAGAAACGCCGCTCTTTTGTCGCCCAGCGCAACGCTTTTCACGCCTCCCCCAGCCTCCGGAGTTTTCCCCTCTCTGCATGAGAATATATTTTTCCCATTTCCCTCGCTCGCTTAGGAATATAAGCCGCTTTGCTGAGGCATCTTAAAGATACTCTCCGCCTGAGACTGCAGCTCAGGTAAATCAGTTTACAGCTTAGACTTTCGGCCACAAAATGGCCGAAAGCGCCGACATCGTGGCCGATGCTGTGTAAATTCAATTTGCATTCGAATTTCAAGAGGGCATTCGGATTTGGGCCAAAGGAAATCCGTTTCAAAGCCCGGCGGCCTAATGCGTTAATCACTTTTCGTAAGCGTCAATTGAATGTCGCGTGCCAGGAACTCGACAATTGCCAAGGAGAGGGAGGAGGAGGATGCGATTGGAATCGAAATCAACTACTGGAATCAACTGCTCTAATAAATTGTTGTCCTCCGGGTTACGCCTTGCACTTGTCCTTCAGCTTTCGATCCATCTATCAGGGGGAACCCCGCGTAGCCGAACCCTAACCCAGCTGCATCCATCCGGCGGCGAATGGCCGACACGTGTGCCGGACAATTGTTGTTTATACTAACAATTTGTGAGGCAGGAAGATGAACATTTAGCTGGATAACCCAATCCTCTAGCCTCGTCTGATTGCCCGCCAATGTGGCCTATTGTTTTGCTACTTTCGAGCCGCTCAGACCCCCACCCATCTCCTCCTACTCCGTCTTGGCCACGTGGATGGGCCACGTGCCGCTGGCCACCAATGACGACGATGACTTGACGGCGACGGCGACTCCTTGCTCATGGCAACTCCCCTGGGGAGACACTACCACCGCCACTTCCTCACCCACTGTTGCTGCCACATCCTCATCCACTTCGGCAATTCGGTGGTTGGGTGGTTCAGTGGTTATTGTCGCTGCTACGCTTCGTTCCGTTTTCATTATGGGCCACGTGTGCCTCAACTTCCTCTCACAAAACACTGGGAGAAAATATATACAATGCCTCTTCAAAATATAGGGAATTCATTTTAGAGAAATGTAAATAAGTTTAATATAAATTAAGGAATTTCTTGTGCAAATTATGCATTTAAAATGTAATTAAGTAATTTATTCTTAGCTTTGCAGCAATTATTGCTTTGCCTCAAAGTTTTTTGTAAATTTCAAGGGGTTACAGATGACAGGAAATTGATTATTAAAACCATTGGCCATATTATGATTTTGGCATAAAGTAAAGTAGAAAATAATTATTTGAATATTTAAAAAAAATTAGTAGAGCTAAAGGTATTTCAGAAATTTAAGTGAGTTAAATATATTTTATTTCCCAAAAATTCCTCTTTTATTTAGTTTGATATTTCCTATCAATTTTCTCCCAGTGCCTTTGACTCCTTCCCATCCTTTCCTCAACGCTCATTTTTTGGCGTGTTCTCTTCCTTTTTTTCCTGTTCCTCGCAACGGTTAACTTGCAGGCGTTGATCCTTTGACTTTTGTGCTCAACACTTTCGCTTCGGAGCTCGAGGCCTGGGAAATTGTTTTGCTTCCATATTGCGCGTTTTTGTCACGCTGCGTGTCCGGCGCGTGCAACATTTTCCCCTCCCCACCCCCACTCAATTCATTTTCCACACCCCCGTCGATGAGCGTTTTTTATGCGGGGCGTGTGTGGTGTGTGTGGCTAATATTTTCCTGTCGCGCAATCGCATGGCAAAAATTTACTCATTAACATCAGCGGGAGGACACTCTGCCGAGTGGATCTGGAGGCAGTCCGGGGACACATGCGGTGCACTTGCAGCGGTGGCGAATGTTTATGGTGATTGAATGGGAGGTTTTCCTAGCCGGAGGGGGGAACAGGGGAAAGCCAGGGTCACAGGTCACAGGTTGCCTGGGAAAATAGTTGATGGGAATTACCAAAGCGAGGCAAACTTGCTCGGGGGAAGCATAATCGCAACTCACGGAGAGAGTCCTGTGAGTGTTGATGACTTTTCGATTTCCTGCCGCGTATGACTTTGGTGATAAAATTACCCAAAAGTACAAGTATGTTTGGTTTTTCCAATAATTAGGGGTTGGGAAAAGCAGCAGGGAAACATATTTCCCAAGTACAATTTCTGGAAATTCAATTAACACTAAACAAAAGTTATTTTATTGTTCAGTTTGAATTTATTTGAATTATTTTGGGTTGCAAAAACTGCAGGAAGACATCTTCCAAAATTTTGTTTTGTTTTCAAAAGAATAAGATCATGTTTTGTGTTCATTTTATTGAATAGGAATTAAAAAGATTTATAATAATAAAGTTTTTCTTAAAAAAATTAAGAAATCTAAACGAATAATATTATAATAAAAAGGGAAAGTCGAAAATAATTTGCAATAGAAAATAATACATAAAAAAAGCCTTTCAGAAACCTCTTTCAAATAACAAATAACACTTTAAAAATTAATTTAATTTAAAGTGCTCAACCCTTCACTCTCTGGTAATGAAATCTGTCTAATTATCATAATATTCCCATTAATATTTCCTTGGGTAATTACTGGCTTCACGACACAACTCCATTCAAAACAGCTAAAAGATCAATTTCCAGGCACAGAGACAAAGTCAAGTGAAGACACAATGACACAACGATCGCAAGCCATTGAGGATCCTCAGGTAAGAGGCTATTATCCTCACCCTTTCCTCGGACAGGACTGTAAACTCAAGGATATGCTTGCTGCGATGCGGAATTTGTAACAGGAAACACAGCACGCTGCCAGCACAGCACTTCCTAGACGAAGATGACAACGACCATGACGAGTGATTTATAACTGATTACACTCGAGGCAGAGGACAGGTAGAGAGCAAACCATCACCATAACCATATAGAGGGGCTGGCACTGGCATTCCACAGCCATGACGCAACCGACAAGCCAAAAGGATACGAAGATCCTCCCGGAATTTGGTAATGAAATGGGTGCGTTCCGCTGACGATGACGCTGACGCCGCCGGCTTATTGCGGTTGACGTCGACGGCGACGCGGTGGGCGATCATTAAACGCTCGTTTCTCAAAACACTGGGAGAAATTATAGGTTGTTTTTAGAATTGAGTGACTGAATCGAAAAAGATCGAAAATTTCTCTCTAAATACCTAGCAAATTTTTGAGTAAATTTGTAATAGTAAAAATATAATTTCATAACTTTCTTTGCTTCCCAAATAGTCAAATATTTTCTTCACAAAATCTTAATCAATATTTTTTTCCTGTGCACTCTCTCCCCTCCCTCTGTCCACTTTTTCGCTGCCCTCAGCTGCTTGTCGCGCCGCATTGATTGTGACCAATAAATACGCAATTGATTTCGGGCTTCTGGTATTGCATGGTCACTTCTGAGTTTCGAGCTCGAGTCTCGGTCTGAGTCTGGGTCTGGGTCTGGCTCCTCGTCTGGGCCTTGGTCTTGGTCTTGGTCGGAGACTGACTCTGCCCACTGGGAACCCAAAATCCAGGCCCGAATCCAGGTAGGGCTGCGACTTCTTATCAGCTCGGGACGCGAATTCCTGACGTGCGGACAACCTTAAGCGTTCCTTAAGCACATTAGAGCAGCAGCAGACTCGAGTTTGGAATCGGACACGGAGACCGAGACCGAGACCGAGACGGATATGGAGACGCAGACCGAGACGCTGGCGGGGATCTCTCTGGACGGAGGTCGCGTCTGTATGATTTATGGCCCACATGAGCGATCGCTGCTGGCAGTCACTCTACAGTCTCCAGACTCGCACTCTTATCGACAGCTCACTGTAAGCTGCTTAGTTTCTCCTGCACTTTTTTTGAAGTCGGAGAAAAGCTTACAGAAAAATGAATATAAACAGGGATTGGGGGAGATGTTGGGGGTTTATTCTTCTTATGATTTTTGAAAATTTGAGAACAATATATAAAAAAGCATGGAACTAATTCAAGAATAAAGTGGCAATTTATTAACTATTTTGTATTTAATTAAACGGAAAATAATGGTTTTAAATCCCATCAATGACAATGACATCAATCAATAAAACTCCAATTTACTTTAAATTAAATGTTAAACAATAACTTCAACACATTGCATTAAATAGATTTCCTCAGCCTTTGGCTAATTTCTTCCGTTAAAGAACACTCCCTGAAACCGTGTGTGAAAAACAGTAGCTGGAGGCAAAGGGAAAAACTGTGTATGTTCCTGCGGCTTTTCCGCAAAAGTGTGCATAAATTGTCTGCGGCAACAGCAACAAGAAAAGCCAGGAGCCGAGGCAGCAACAACATTAGTGACTTGTAAGCGCATATGAATAAATTATTGGCACACACACACTCGTATGGTGCGTGCAAAAAGCCAGAGGAAAAGGGAAAAAACAGAGAACAAAAAAAAACGAAAACTCCTTTTGAAGTCGCTTTTTCCCTTCATGTGCCATATGGTGGCTATTTTTGGTGATTAAGCAGATGATACTCGGGCAATGGCCACGTCCAAGTTGCCTTCGTTCCGTGTGTGCAGCAAAAAGTTCAGCGTCATTCCAGCGACTAGGATCATAAATTTACTAACCCCGAGACCGAAACACAGGGCCCAACCCAAAAAAAAAAGAATAAACCTTACTATAGTACAAGTCGAAACTAAAAACCCCCTTTAACTGCCAGAGTTTTGTTCGAGGAGTTTTCACTTGGCAGCCAGGAAAGAAATATAAGTGTGTGTGTGTGTGTGCGGGAAAAGCCAAGGCAAAACCCTGAAAAAAGTTAAGACACTTTAATGGCTGTTCTAATGCTCGGCTTCCTAAGGGTTTTCCCTCATTTCCCTTGGTAACTTTTAGGAGGGAAAGTGTCTGAGATCGTTTTTGGGAAACTTGCTCGGTGATTCATAAGGAAAAGCCTGCCAGAATCGTAGAGAAATTCGCTTGTTGAAAACTTCAGTGAAATGGGAACAGAATAAAGTGTGTGTGGAGGGAAACACATTCTGGCAGGAGTTACTGGCTGAGAGTCCTTCAGCAGAAAGTAAATTAGTTGCAGGATTTTTTAGCCAAACATCTGGGGATTTTCCTTGAAGAGGAATAAGATTTCATTAAATATTTTTTCCAAAGTTCCATTTGAGAACTTCAATTGAATATTTTCCGATTTCAGTGGTTAATTTTAGCCTTTGCTTTTGTTACCTTTTCCGATCGAAAACCAAACGGCAGCTGGCGTCGAAAGATCCTCTCCTCTCCTCTCGTTGGGCTGACATGAGTCATGTATCGATATAACCATATAGGCACTTCACTTCACTTTACTTTACTTTCGAGTGGAGGGGAGGGAGAGACGGGGCAACCCCTTCACAGAAAAATTATGAAGTGCCAGCGACAACGGCAACAACAGAGACGCCACTTGAAATCCATTAAATATTTGTAGAAACCAATAAAAGCAGAATGCCAATGGAATATATGCCATGGCTTGGTGTATATCCAGAGACCACAAAAACGGCAACTGTGAAGAGAAGGGGTTGCTGCCCTCGAGGACCCTCCAAGGATAACACGCGACTGCGCTGAACGGCAGCATCAGTTGTTGGCACTCTCGGCTCGGGGATCTGAAGGATCTTCCGAAATCAAAAGTGTGGAAAGAGTGCTGAAAAGTGTGCCACAGCAGCAGCTGTCCCTTGGTCAGTCGATCCTTTCAGTCAGCTGCCAATGAATGCCATAGCTACATATAGCATCCGATTTCGAGAGGCGCCAGTGAAAACCATCTCGTGAAAAGTGTCAACACATAGACTGAAGGTTGTGGTTCAAGTTACAAGGATAAGCTATTATTTTCCCGACCTAAATTTATATTTTTTCAAAAGAAAATCATGTAATCTTGTCAAACTTAATTTATAATGAAATCTCTTACAGAAATCTCATTCAGAAAATGCCAACATTTGCAACCAAAACATTTCCCTTTAATTTCCGATTAAGACTTAATAAATAAAATTAAAATACTCAAAATATCCTTTTCAAAAATGTCAGCATTTGTTTCATATTGCAACATTTTCCCTATAATTTTCCAAAAGGCCCAAATCTATTTACATCTCCGTGAAATCTTATCAATCAGCAGCTGCCGCCGATGGGCTCAAATCACAGGACACATGATGATTATAGGGCTTACGACTGAGTGGTAAGCTGAATTTTCCCGGATCCTGGCTGCTCACTTTAAGCCACTGACTCGAGGCCATTAATCAAACTATTAGCAGTAAATTTTCGGCCTACACCCACACACGCACGCAGGACAACAGAACCACCCCTTTATGGCTTGAAAAGGAAGTGCAAAAAGGACTTCCATTTATGGATTCCGAACTACACTTGCCAGCATACGCGATAATCACGATAATGCATCCTGTAATCAACTAATAAGGCTCATCTAGCCGCAAGGACATCCCTCCCCCAGAGCGAAAAAGGAACTCTGTCAGAGGGTGGCCCTGAAAATTGAATTTAACGCGCAATATTTTGTGCATTTTCCATGTTCGCTGGCCGGGTTCTCTATGGGTTTTTGGGTCCTGGGACTCCTTGGGTTCCATGTTTGGGGTTGTGCTTTGTTGCCCAAAATGCAATTCATGTGTTTCTTCTGTTGAGAGTGAAATTTATGACTCGTCGACTCGCAGGCTTTTTCCGCCCCTGCGAATCGAACCCGAATCGAGGAATTTCGAGGGGTGCGCGTTGACTGCGGCCAGCCTCAGTTGGATTTTATTTGTATTTTTATTTTTATTTACAGATACAGCCGGGGTGGGAGGTTACGCTGCTATCAGACATCGCGAACACATGTCACGAAAAATAGTTGAAAAAGTCAGGATAATGGGTAGTGGCAAAGGATGGTGTCCAGGATCTGTATCTCTATCCTAACTGAAGGGAAATATGTTGCGAAATTCAATACGACACGATCGGGAGGTTGTCCAAACACGACTCCTATTTGTCCTGTCAAGGATTAACCCGGGATTGGGTTATGGAAATGTTAATGGTAATGGCAGTGGCTTACCATAAGTTATAAGTAAAGGAAAATATATGTAAAACAACTCAAAGGGATTTATATTTCAAGAGAAAAAGGGAAAATTGTATAGTAAAATATTTAGTAATATTTTCCTAAGCATTTTATAGCATTTCTTTAGACAAATTAAGCTAAAAATATAAATTTCATTTAATTTAGATCATCAATTCCACTTCAAACTATTTTTTAGGAATTAAAATTGTTTGAAATAAAGAGAAGACGCCTAATTAATTAATTATTCATTATCCCGATGTACAAAGTATTAATTCCAATTTCAAATAACATTTTAAGCCCTAAAACAATTTTAAAGAGGGTTTAAGGATTTTCTCGATTTTTCTCATTGTTAATTTGATGGAATTTATTTCACTAAAACCAAACCACAATAAACGATGAAATAATATAATATTTCAAACAATATTTCAGGCTTGACAACTAGTAAATTTAAACCGCTGTTAATCAATTATTCAAGGAAATCATTAAAAAAAAAAAACAGAGTAAGGCTGCCTATAAATCTAAAACCCAAAACTTATCTTTAACATTTACAACAAATATTTGCACATGAAATAAAGCCAATCAAAACTATGCGTAATTCTCAGATTTAAATTTAGCTCTGAAGCTCCATGAAAAAATTATAAATATTTAAATAAAACCTTCAACATTTAACAAAATCAAAAAGAAAACCTTGTAAAATGCAAATGAAAGCTGTAAAACCAACATTTTGAGATAAGCCAAAGTAAAACAAATTTATTACAAATATATATGTATTATATATATGTATGATCAATGCTCAATCAACTTCAACACATATTTTCACATCTGTTTTCCACAAGTTTTTCCTAAACCACTTTGCCCGCCCTATTAGCTGGGAACAAAATTTGTACCTCCCAATGTCCCTCAGTTTTTCCTCTCATTTCATTTTATTTTATTTTATTTTTTGTTGTGTTGTTGTGTCTGGCTTACAATTTACACCAGTCGAAGTCGGCGTCGGCAGTGTTATCAAAACGAAAATTTGTTCGCCGATAAGCGGCTACAAGCTGCCAGAAGAAGGGGCAGGAGGAGAGAGTGCAGCAGGGAAGACTGCAACTAGGCAGCTGTGGAAGGAGGCGGAGACAGTCTGAGTCGGAGTCGGAGCCGATACGAGACGAGACTCTATTCAAATGAGGACGCCGAAGGAGAGGCAGAAATTAGGAAAGGTATTAAGATAAAATTGGGGCACAAAGAACACGCCCAGACCGTATCACCTGGAGGGAGAGAGGTGCACCTCTCCTTATTTATATTTCATTTTTCCTTCTCAGTTCTCTCCGTTCTCCATTCTCTGTGCGTGTCCCGGGGTCTCTTTCGATTGCATTGGCGCCATGTTTATCTAATTTGGGGACATTTATGCATGGCATTCCGCGCGGTTGTTTATAGGTTCGGTTAAACCTGCACTGATAACGCCATCGGACCGGGTCCGGTCCCAGTCCCCAGTGCCCGGTGCCCGGGTCCAGTCCCAAAACCCTCTGACTCACCGCAAACAATAAAAAACTGAAACAAAACCGAGCCGAAGTTCAGGTGAGCTCGAGTTCCAGCTCTCGGGACTGAACAATTAAGCGACCCGCCGGCGTCTGGCCTTATGGGTCTTAATATATATGCACAAGTACGTATCGAAGCACTCGAAAAAAATATATATAATTATTTTGAGAATTTAGAAATAATATTTAAAGTCCTTCTGGACTCACAAAATATTTTATGAAATTTAAAAGAAGAATTTAAGAATTAGGAATAACAAAGAAATGCTGAGATATCAATATCAGTATCATTTTCTTTCAGTGCTTTTAACTTTTGGTCTGGTTTTTGGTTTGTATTTTTATGGAGGTGCACTCCGAGGAGGAACGTTGCCCAGGCCATTTGGCCTGCCGCTTATCTTTGGAATGTAACTTAAACTTTAAGGATTATTGCCTACAATAAATTTGCGCGACTCTTTTAAGGCTGTAAGTCAATACATGAAGGACACCGAACCCCCCAGGGATCAAAACACGCCTACGTTCCTCATTAGCGCTAATTAAAAGAGTATAAACTTTCACTCTTTCTGGGAGTTTTGTTTATTTTTCGGGGGGAGTTGGATTTCTGGTTCAAGCATCCTTCTTTGGACACGTGCCTGGGCTGCTCGATTACCTGGCTGGCTAATGAGGATATGAAGAAAGGATTCATTGCACATACATATATATATGTTATTCCTTTAGTTTTCTTCAGCTTCCTCATTTATTTTTCAGAGGCTGTGTGTGTCCCTTTCAACTGTCCGCCTGTCACAGAGTTGGCTACATGATTTATGGCACAAACTGGCACATGACTCGATGGTCAGAAGTCATAACACCCACTAAAGCCAAGCCAAGTGGAAGTCTTTTCGCCTGTCCAAGCACACACACTTCACTGGCAGTGTGCACTGAGAGAAAAATTGGGAGGGGTAACGAGATTAATTCAGAAAATATTACCCTAGCAATTTTTTAGAAAATTGTTAAATTAAATAAAATATATTTCCCTTATTGCTAAAACTGCTTAAAGCCTAGCTTGAGGGTTTCTTTCAGTGCCTCTTTGGGATCGTCATTGAGGAATCACAACAGCCGCTGTCTGGCCACGCCCCCATCATCCTGTTCCGCCCCTCTCTCGCTGTTTTCACTGATTTCGCGAGGCATCCAAGCGAGCGCATGTCCTGACGATGGCGATGACGGCGACACTTTTTCCATGCGGTTGTCAAAAATATATTTTTATTGCCACCAAAATGACAACACTTAGTGCTCCGCTCCCTCTTCCTCTCCTCGGACTTCTTTTGCGGGTGTTGACTGTTCGCTCATTCAAATCTTCCGCCTGATTAGGCGCCAATTCGCACAAAAGCTTTCGAAGAACGCATAATCACAAAATCGCAAATCGGCAAAATGTGGGCGGAACTGCGCCCTGCAATTATGCGATGTGTGTGCGTGCGTGTGTGTGTGTGTGTGTGTGTGATTCAGGGTTTATCCCTAGGGGTGGCTATTGTTCGGGATGGCTACAGAGGAGTGCCAGCTTCCAGTAAATTTCACCGAATTGTTACATTTGCACCGCGCATTAAACTTAATGACAATCTGGGCATCGCTAATATGCAGTACTTGACAATTTTTTATCTAGCCCATATGTCAAGGGTTAAACGCCCCTGACAACTAACCCATCATTATTATTGTGATCCCGGAAAGGGTTGCCTCCTTTAAATAACCGAAAATACTAAGCCTAAGCCCGGTCCCTGGGCTTTAACTACGGCCTTAGCGGCCTTATGTTTTATGATTGCGCTTTGTCGCCGACTCTCAGATCCCGGGGATCAGCATCTGGCAGGAGTCAGTGTAGACCTTTGCTGGATGGAGTCCTTTGCCTCTTGAAAACCAAACCCCCGCCTTTTTCGGTTGCTACACCTGACAGACGCCTTCCTTTATGGCCTAGACAAGTTTTGTTAGCCAAGTTCTATTAGCCAACTTTGGTTGCTGCTTCTCTTGGGCCTTCTTTTTGCGCCCTGCAGTTACTACCTTTTGAGGGGTATTGTTTTTGGGCAAAAGAAAGTGCCATACCTTAGAACTTAATAATAGATTTTGTGGTTTAAAATATAAACATTTAAATTTCAATGCATTATATTAATTTAAAATAATTTTTGTTATAGTAAGAACTTTGTTTAATATATATATAAAATTGTTTGTATTTTATTTAGTTTAATTCAAATTGAAAATTAAGTTTAAAATCTTTGACAAAGCAAAAATAATTAATTTTAAATATAGGTCTTGTAAAAAATAAAAAATAATTGATGTTATTGATTATTTATCAAATATAATTCATTCTTAAAATTTGGTTTAAAATTTTCCAAATTTTAATTTTATTTTTTTCCCATATTTTTAAGGTAGCACCTTCAGTCTGTCTCCTAAGCCCGAATCTCACCATTCTTAACTTGTTCATTGTTATTGCTTTCTTTGTTGTTGTTCTTGTTGCTGCTGTGCACTTTTGTTCGCCATTTTTTCCTCACTCCTCTGTCTTTACCCTTCATCGTCCTTTATCCTTGTCGCTCTCCCCCTTCAGCTCCCTTGGCTGTTCACAGTTTTTGCTTTTTCTACTCTGCATAAATTTCCCCTTAAGAATTGTCGCTACAAACACACACACGCACAAATACAGAGGGAGAGGCTTGTGGCAAACACATACACACACACACAAAACATACACAAACAAAAGCTTCGGTGGCAGGTGCCAACAACAACAGCAACAACAACGAGGACAGCAAGGACCAAAAACAATGGCCACAGAAAAGGGTAGCAAGTGCCAGTGGGGCAGGTGGACAGCCAAAGGGGGCTTGAGTGTGAGGGGGGTTGCTTGCCAAGGGGAGTTTTTATTATATGGTAAAGGAGGGGGGTGGTGAGGTACTGGCCTGGCCCCCCCCAAGTAGACAAGTTGCAGGCAGGCAGCAAGGCTTGCTTCTGAGCCGCTTGCCGCCATTTTTTTAATATGGCGCACAACAGTCTATACAAAAAGTATGCAAAATAAACTTTAAGAGGCTTTAAAAAATATTACTGAATATTAAAAATAGTTCATTATAAATTTAAAAAATATTTTAAATTATATTTACATCCTTTAAAGTTTCTAGAAATAGGAATTCATTGTAAAATGTTATTCATAGCATACTTTTCAAGGTTCAAGACATAAGTAAAATATTGTTGTATAAATACAAAAATTACAATTCTCAGCCTTTGATTTGTTTATAATTATATACATATATTAGTTAGATTATTATTTTTTAAATATTTATTTAAACATGTATTATATAGAAAATATTTTTTGTAGTTATGAAGTATGAGAATTGTGATCATTGCAATTTTTCCTCACTGACAACTAAAAATTTTAAATGCAGGGAAAATGTTTTAAATATAATCATATTAAAATTTTCTTAAAAATTAAACTTTTTATTTACTAAATAATTTTTTCTATTATTTTTTCCTTTGCTGTAATCAAAAGCAAAACTACTTTTGTCTGTTCGACAGGACCTCGACTTAAAGGTAGGAAAAATACATAATTTTTTGCAGTTGCCTGTTAGAAGTGTGTGTTTGTGTGTGCATGTGTCCTCCTCACCTCTACCACCCTACCCCTCTCTTTCGACACTTCCTTGCCTTGCCTTTTCCTACGTTACCCAGCCTTTCCTTCAGCCTCCTGTCCCAGGATTTGCATATAAACCACTTGCAAATGTATGCGCGCGCACAAACACTCACAAAGACACACACACACACACATACTTTTGCTATTTGCATTGCGGCTGTATGGAAAGCAAAAGAGATAGCTAGCCTGGGGGCAGACGGAGGGAAGGAAAGAGATGGGAAGATGGGGAGCTCTACCGTCATATAAATTTTCGATTGATATGCAAACTTAAAAGGAACCGCAAAAATTATGCTCCACTGAGCTGATGCGATGCTCAAGCGGTCGCAGGGTGGACCTTCTATTTCAGCACATACACCCCCAACACACTGGATTGGGGGTGTGTGTGTGTGTGTTGTGGGGATGTGTGTTTACATATGTGTGTGTACTATATGGGGAAGGAACATTTCTTTCATGGGTGGTTTTAAGGATTTCAAGGAGGTGCAGGTTAAGTTTAATCAATAAAAAGGTTATTTCTTAATTTAATTTTTATTATATTATGGAAAATATACTTTGAAATTGTGTTTATTGTGTGAATAAATGTCTCAAATAAATTAAATTAAAATATTTTTCCGTACGCAAACATGATTTCTACATTATTAACACCTCAATATTTATTAGATATTTTTCTTTGATATTTACGTTCAATTTTCTCAAGTTTTCCCTTTTTTCTTAGAAACTTTTCAATCACCTCGTTGCCTCCGTAGCTTAAATATGCGCTCCGTGCTGAATTTGCACAAGATACGAATCCCACATGTGTGCAGCTTGGCCACGTAATAAAAATTCAACAAGCTGCTGGCTGCTGTTTTCTGAGGAGCCATAGAGGGTGGGTTTTTTATGGGGGCTCACCCGTTCGGGGTTGTCTAAAATTCAGGGCTCCAATTGCAAATTCGAGGCCCGAAGCAGCCGGGGACTGGCCGAAAATAAAGCCTCTGCTTAAACATTTAACAAACTGCAGGCCAAAAGCTCGACAGGCCGCGCTTGACTGACAGTTGACTGCGTTGCTCGTTGTGGGTTTTCAGGGTTTTGGGTTTTCAATTTTCAATTTTCCATTCTCGATTCTGGGATACTCGCTTCTGGATTCTGGATTCTCGATTCTCGGTTTTTGGTTTGCTTGCTCGACTTTGCATATTGGAATTCTGACACAAATACAAACACACAGAGAGGAGACTCCTGCTGCTGGCAATGAAATATATTTTCCAATCAAATTGAAATGCAAACATGTGCAACGATTGTGTGGAATTTCCACAGAGCTAGCTACAGATGGATGGATGGACTTTGGCTTGTGCGGATGCAACCGAAAATTGGAATTGAAAAAGTCATGATAACGGAAAATTGCATGCTGTTGTGACTTTGAATGACAGATGAGTTTTCCTGCGGCTGCGGCAGTGGCAGTTACAAAAACACAGCCACAAACTAAAAACAACAAAGCGTTAACAATGAAAATGTCGCGCACGCGTTGGCCCAAAAAAAAAGAAGTAGATGAGAATGGGGAAAAATAAGGAAACACAATGGGAAAATGCAGAGTGAGGAGAGCACACACAAATGACAGCTGCAAAAATGGCATTCGGAAAATGGCAAAAACAACAGTGACACCTACAACAACAGCACCTACCAAAAAATAGAAAGAATAACAACAAGGGTGTGTGGAAACTTAATTCAAAATAAACAATAACAATAAATACAACATTTAGATAGGAAAATGAATGGAGAGAGAGAAGTTAAGCCATTAAATAGTCTTAATAAAAAGGAGATTTAAAATTTTATTGAATGAGCTCTTAAATACTTTGTAACACTTGTTTTTTATATTATTAATTTTTATAACTGATCAATAATTGGCCTAAATATTATTGAGAAGCTTGGAAAGCTTTAAAAAATTAAATTACATATCTTTTAATCATTTAAAAATATTCAATAATATTCATTTTCATTCCCTTTATATTCCAAACTTTTCAAGACTTTCAAAAAATATTTAAATAATTTTCCTGCTAACATTTACAACCGGAAAAGTCTGCCAAAGGTGAATCTAGACCGGAAATAGAGGTTACAGAGCCTGGAAAATTTCGCATACAAATCCCAAACTAAATTTAAAAAAAAAACCCCAATCAAGTTGATCCTTGGAAAACTCTTCAAGTAGTGTCGACCTTTGGGTTGCCTTTTTTTATGTGTTTCTTCGGTGACTGACTAACTGACGGAATGACTGAGTTACTAACCGACTGAATGACTAACTGACTCCATGACTGAATGACTGAGCTGACTGGCTGACTGGCCGGACGACTGGCTGCTTCCGCTTTTTACGTTCATTGCCTCTGCCACAATTTTAATTTTCCTAATGGATATCGATCCCGGGAAGTCCTCGTCGCAGCAACAGCAGCGCGGCAGCAGTGGCAACAACAGCAACAAAACTGGCTGGCAAAAAGGATAATAGACTTCTTTATTGTGCATGCGACTCTATAAAAGTCAACTCCTGGACTTTGTTGTGCTCCTCTCGCCCCCGTTTTCCTCGCCCCTCCCTCCTGCCTTTCGCTCCTGTTGTGTTCTGTTGCTCATGCGAAAATTCAAGGAGGGGGAAGGCGGTGGGGTTGGGGTTGTGTGGGTTTTGGGACACACAACAAACCAGGCCAGACACACAAATACACACACCTTGATACAGGTGGAGAAATGGCAGGGATTTTATAAACAACTTCTTGGCGTTTTAGATTTAAATCAATATTTATAATATTCCTTTAACGAACATTAATGAAAGGAAACATTTTATCAATATTTCTGAAAGGGAAAACGAACCTCTTATATTTTGTATTTTGTATATATTGTAATATTAAGTTCTGTCTTAAAAAAAATCCCCCATTACCTCAATTTTACAATAAATAATTTACATAAAAAACAGCTCTCAACAAACTCTCTCTGCTTTTTTCCTGTGTACACAAATACACACAGAGAACTGAGGACTCTGCATAAATACTTAAGCAACAACCTCACACAATAAATAATCTGCTACGTCATGCAAAAGAGGGAAACTCCAATGGCGGAGTCCTTTTCGAATAATCGAGGAGAAGTGCTGCTTGTCGGGGGGAGTGGGGTTAGGGGGTTCCAAAGAGTTGGCAGACATTCGAAATTAGATTTCAGCCGGGCTTAGATCCCCTTTTATTCCCCAAGTCCCCGGTCCCAGCCCCTGCCCCACTTGCCGTGTAATCCAACCGCAACTACACATGGCAGCGTTTACTTCGAATTTCATTTAACATCTGCCCCGGATCCGCCAAGAGTGCGAAAATTAAATGAGCCACAAGTCGGGCTAGCGAGATTTCCACACCTCTCTGTTTGTGTAGGTGTTTTTCCACCTAGTTTTCCCGCCTCTATTTGCATACATTTTCTATTTCGACTTCTTCGTTTTTGGCAAATTCTTTTTGCTAGAAAAAATAAAACGAAGCTGTTTTAGGAGGCAGAAACAACAGCAGATTGGATATTGCCTATTTGCCATTTGTGTTTATATTTGCATTTCAGTTTGGCTTAAAAAAAAAAAAAAAAAACAGAAAGAAAACAGGAAAATGTAAAGGCAACCTTTGCACAGATGAAGCTGGAATAATTTTAGAGGAGAAAAGAAAAACGAAAGTGAAACTCAAGAAGTTGTCAAGGGTTTATTGTTACCTAATAAGGGTAGAATGCAGTTTTAGGTGAATTATTTTTTAAAGAATCAAATTATTATTATTATTTTTATAATAACTTTGAATATACCCCTTCACCTATAATATTTATCTTCAAATAAATCAAAACATATTTTTCAAGCTTTAATTTATAGAACGCTATAGTAATAATTTAAGCTTGAATAAATAAAAAATAAATAATCAATATAACTGTTTTAGAAGAGTTAAATATTAACATTTCTAGGAACAAAAGCAATAATTTAGTAAGGTAATTATACAAGATACTAAATTAGTTACTTTACTAAACAAGATTTCATCAATAACAATAAATAAAACAACAGAATTTGTATTTACTAAAGCTAAGAAATATTTTTAAAGCCAGCTTTAATCAATTTAGAAAATGTCAGCCATCCATAAATTTATCATTAAATTCCAATTAATTAAATAACATTCTTAGGGAAATAATCTAGATGTTATATTTTTTTTTTAACCTTTTAATAAACTTAATTTTTCAGAAAGAAGATAATTTTATCTATTTAGGTTTAGACATTTCTCTTGAAAGAAAAAGAGATGACTTCCTAAATACTATTTTACATATATACTATTAATTATTTCATTCAGATTTTTTGTGGTTGTTAATTAGTTAGTTATCATAATTAGTTAGTTTCCAGTTGTTTAACCGATATTTCTTGAGCATCCACATGATTATTTTTAGAGAGTAATTAATTAAAGAAAGAAAGAAAAAATAGAAGCTATTTAAAAACTATTGACTTTCGTAGTGCCTATAATTACTTGACTAGTTTAATACCAATCTTTCTTAGTTTCCCCCCACAATTATTGACCTGTTCCAGCCTCCAATTAAAGCCCTGAGTACCTCCGCCAGTTAGAGCTGTCTGTCCGTCAGTTAAGATGGAAAACTACATTAAACCATTTCCTGGGAAGCAAAACAAAACGCAATTAACACCCTCCAGTACTCTAGTTCAATTTCAATTATTGAAAGTATTTCAACCAAAATCGAGTTGAAACCTCGTTATTCCGTCGTTGAATATCCTGCAAATATCGATGCGATGTCCCTGTGACTGTGCCTCTGCTTGAGTGACATTCGTCCTAATTCGTAAGCGTTGACTTTTACCGGCATTTCAATTAACCCAATTAATGGACGGGACCTAATTAAATTTTGAATTCATGTTGCCAGTCAACGCACACACACACACACTCGCACACAAATCTGCAGAGCCATACACACAGATACTCCGCAGTCAGCTGTTTCTGCTGGCCAGCTGTCGGTGGCTCCATCCCTTTCTCTTCCAGCAAGTGCGAGCGAGATGAAGCCTAGCTTTTGGGGGTTGATAGCAACGGCGGTACCATAGCTGGGGCTGCAGTGGGTTAATAGGGGGTGGTGGTGGTTCGCTGCTGTAACAAGTAACAAGTATGTACTAATGTCGGCGTCTGGCTAACTGAGAGACACGGCGCGGCGGCTATGAATGAGTGTCCCGAACGGAGCCAAGCTGAAACTGAAGCTCGATGACCTTGATTATACAACACAGTAGCTACAGCTACAGCAACAGCAACTGTAACTGGAAACCCTCTCCAACACCACCCAAAAAAAAAATCCCCACGGAGCCACTCCTTCAAAAGAATACCCTACGTTAAATAAAAATGGCAAAAATAGTGACGGGGGGTTCGCAAGGCACTCGGAAAAAATATGAATTTAAAATATTTGTAATGATTGGGGAAAAACTTTACAAAAATATAATTAAATCAGACTTAATTAATACCAAATAAGCAATTATCTGGCACTAATTCTCCAGTAGTTTGTGTTTAGCTTTAGATTAAATTAATTGAAATTAAGACTAATTACCAAGTAGTTCTGGGATATTTTGCTAGAGAGAAAGATGACCTTTTATTTTATTTTAAGCATAAGCCAATCGAATATGATTGTTTCCCGGTTTAAGTTTCCAAAACTTCTACAAAATAAACCCTCTGTTTTTATCAGTGTGACCCCAAGAGTCGTCGATGGTGGCTGCTGCTGGTAACTGGCATTACAACAAATCATCGGCCGGCAAATGTTGGCAACTGGGTGCCAAGTCAACGAACTGCTAACCGCAACACCGACACGTACACACACACCACACACCATATACTATAAATACATATATAATGCCACAAGAGGGGGTCCTGTGGGCGTGGGTGTCATTAAAATTGCAACAGGGCCTTGAAGCCAGAGAGCAGAGAAACCAAAAGGAAACGGGTAGAAGAGCAGGGGGATAGCAAACCAAAAGACAAAATCAAGAGATCAATAATTATTATGATGTTGCACAAGCACACCCAAAAAACGAGACGCCTTGCAAGCCGCAAGAACCGAATTCTTTGGGCCAAGTCAAGACAGGTGAGGCCAGGCAACGAACGAAGGCAAGGGCAGGGGTGGGAGGGTGGAGAGTTTTCCCAGCCGAAAAGTTCGACAAGCGCATTACAACAATTCCAAAACAAGGCAAAGGGGGCAAAGGGGTTGGAGCGGCGGTTACAAGTGCAACCATTTTGTAGTACAAACTTCGAAAACCAAAAGCGAAATTGGCAAAACAAAAGGCCAAAAAGGGTGGCACAGGCTGGAGGTCCTAGGAGTACCTCCATTTGTGGACTTTGTGGATCCCCTTGGTCGCTCTCCGGGCTCCCCGGGATCATGCGCACTCCGCCCAACCGATTGGCCCGCTTCGCCGCCATTTAGAAAAGGCCCGTTGCCGCCGTGCAGGAAAGAGACCGCCTGAGCGGGCCAATGCCAACACCTGTTCCTGTTTCGAACTCCCCAGATACTTGTAGACAGAGGAGGAAAAAAAAACGCAGAACAAAGCCTCAGAACCGGTTGCCGATGGCGCACTGGCTATTCGTCCCGCTCTAACCAGCGCCCGGCATCCGTCAGATACATTTCGGGGTGAGTGCGTCGCGGTACGAACGCGCCGGGTATCCGTCGGATGCGACGAACGGCCGGCGCGTTTCAGTCGTTCAGCAGTCTCCGCACCGTGAGCATCGCTCGCCAAACCGCGTCCGCTCATCGCTCGCCTCCTCGTCGTTCGTTTGTCGTCGGTCGTCGATTACAAACCGAATCGCAACGCAACGCAACGGATTGCAATCGTCGGTTGCCGTCGCCTTTTTGGATACGAGATACTCTGCCCCAGCAAATCCCACAGATACGCGCGCGTGGCCCCGAGTGTGTTCTGTGAACCGAAACTCCAGCAGGAAACAAAATAAATAGAAAATATATATCCAGTGCCTTAGATAAATCTATATCCTGCTTTGCTCAAATGCCCGAAACTTCAACTTGAGTTCGGTAACAAAAGAAAATAGAAAGAAAATATTGAAAAATATTCAATCCCCGAATCCCGAACCCATACCCAATCTCGAGTGTGCTTCGCCGAGTGTCCTGTCAGCCAAATATATGGTAATGGCAGAGATTGGTGGCCATTTGGCTCACCAGCTACCGTTGCACAATCACAATCACAATCACAACCACAATCAAACTGGATTACAGCCATCGCTGGTGATGAACCATCACCTGGATTTGGATTGTCATGGACACGATGTGATAAGTGAGTACCTACTAGGCTTATTATCGTCATCAGGGGAGGGAAACTTAATGCACGAGAAAATGGAAACAAAAGGTTACAGAGGATCTATAGTTGGGAGAGATGTCTCCTTTGTATCTTTTAGATACAATTGTTTATGCTAAGTATCTCTGTTTTTGTTGTGTTGATGGTAATATCTTGTTTAGGATTTCGTTTAGATGGTTTTGGAAGATTAAAGAGATAGTTTTTGGGCTTGAAGAATAAAGGTTATTTGGTAGGTAATATGTGAGCAGGGTTGGTGGAGTAATTTCACTTTAAAATCTCACAAATTGAGGTAATTTAAATATAATTTTTATTATTTAATTTGTATTAAATATTTGTTATATCTTTCTTAGTACATAAGTACATAAACCTTCTTCCTTAACTTCTTAATAACTCAGAGAGCATTTCTGTACTGAAAACCAAAACAAAACTTGAAACTGTATCTTCTTCCACAAAACCCCTAAACTCCAGCTTTAAACTAAATATTTATTTGCCAAATTAAATAGACCCAGCCAGAGTGTGGTATCATTTACCGCTAATAAAGCTATTTAAAGCAGTTAATGACTTATTTATGGCCATTGTCGAAGTCCCCGAAAAAATAACAGAATATAAAAATTTGACAAATTAAAGTGCCATTAAAAGTGAGTGGAGCCACAGAGTAATCACTGAACTGTAACTTTGTCAATATCGAAAATAAACACATAATGAAACACATTAAAAACCAGCCATAAAAAGAGCTCAGAGCCCTGTTAACAAATGTCTGCATCAAATAAAAGTTGTAAACTATTTGGTCAGCTTTTGGAAATAACAAGAAACCTAAAGATATCAGAGATGGATGTGTCAAGAGTTAAAGATCAGGGCTAAAACTTAATAATATTTAATTCAGACTCCAAAGATCTTGATCCAGCAGGTCAAGGCTGTGTGTAATCAAGGCTTTAGGAGTTAATTTTTAAAACGAAAAAATCATTAAAAAAGGTTAGGCACGCGCTGAACTCTCACTTACCTTGAGATACTTTTTATTTTGCAAAGTTCCAAGGCGAAGGCTGAGGGGAAAAGGCCTCAAAATAATCTCAAAGCAATTATAAATGAAAGAAAATTAATAAAAATAAATATTTCCTATAGAATAATGGGCCATAATTTGTATTTTATTAATTTGAAAAAGAGATTAAAATTATCAACTTAAAGACCATATCTTTTCAGCATCTTTCAGAGAGATGAGAACTCTTTTGTAATGGCTTTGAGACCCCCCTTGAATGGCAATAATTTTTAAATAATAGCTGTATTTTATTTTAAGCACACTTTACACTTGTATAGTACGCGAGCCAATTAAAAGTTGAATGACATTTTAATGCCCAACAATTAAGCGCAACGAAGCAATTTCACGAAATTAAATGCGATCAAAAATTTATCCCATGCGAGTGAGACAAATTTTTAGCTAGACAAAAGTCTGCTTCGGAAAATGCATTTTATTTTATTCATAAACCAAGAGTGTCATTAAAAAATGCGGGACAGCGGCAAATATATTTTATTCAAAATTTTATTTCGCTTGCTAAATTGTGACAAATGTTTTTTGTATTTTTCGACTGACAGTTGTGTCTAACCGCAGAACACAAAAACCAGCAACAACAAAACTGAAAAAAAAACAACAGAAAACAAGTGAAAATTCCAACAAAAATTAACAGAAAAATAGGGGAAGGAGTAAAAGAGAGGAAAACATGAAAAATCATAATCATAATCACACGCACGCACGGGCTAAAATTTAATTATGGATGAGCGAAAAATGCAGATACATTTAGATACAAATTTATAACATTTAAATTGCATTCGTTTGTTGTAGGAAAATGTAATTGTAATTTCAATTCAAATTCAAATTATTTGCCTCTGCTCGTAAATATTTAATGGCTGCACGCAAATTCTAAATTAAACAACTTCCCCGCAGAGTTTTGGGACAAACTTTAAGTTTGCCTTTCGCCTAGTTCCAAGTTGATATTTGAAATGAAAACAATTTTTGTAATTCTATTTTTGCGCCTTTATCTTCCGTTTCTCTGTCCGAGCCGAGTTTTGTTTGTTTGTTGATTTTTTTCGAGCGCTGTAAACATTTTAATGAGTTTTCCATGTCACACACAGGCCCACTCCCCCCGGCGTCCCGTCAACATGTCGCTGGCTAACTTCTCAAGTAGTCGTTAAATTAATTAAATATAGTAGGAACTCCATGAGCTTTTGTTTATTCTTCATCTTTTTTCTGCTGCTCGAAAAAACTGTGGCCTACCTCCTGGCGCTGGGCTAGTTTCGACTTTGAAGACCATAAAATTGTACAACTTTATGACAATTATTCGCGGCCATTAAAACCAAACGATTTTTTCGGCTTTATAGTTTGCCAATTAGCCAAAAAAGATTCGAATAAAAATTGTGTGTTATGCTGCTCCCTAATCTAATTTATATTGATTCCATTTAAATTGCTCGTCGCTGGCTAATTTGCATAATCAAAAATACGGCAAAAACAGAAAGTTAATTGTGAAAAATTGATTGGGCAAATGTTTAACCAATCCACAACAAAGTTTAAATAATTTTGGGAATAATTTGTAAAGTGTCAATCGGCGGCTTTATAAGGTTAACTGGAGAGAATGGCACCAAGCTTCGGTTTGGCCTGCCTGAGAGATGCCCTCCAAGTGATAGACCACAGATCTCTTGGGTTTATTTATGGAGTTTCAGTGAAAGGAAACAAAATATAACAGAGTCAACGTAACGTTGGCCATAAAATTAATTATATTACCATTCTAAACGGGCTTTGATCGCATTTTTATTGTTTTTGCTTAGTATTTTGATTAGTTTGTTTCAGGCATGAAAGCATCGGTAGTTTCACTGGGTTAAGGCTTTAAAATTGATTGAATATTTGTTTGAGTTGTCATAGCTTTAGTTTTGGGTTTTTTAGATTTAATTTATTGAGCGAATTTATTTATTTAATACAATGTCTTGTCGTTGAGGTAGTAAATCAGACTTTATCGATATTGGCAGACAAAACAAAATTTACGCTTTTAGTTGTTGGTATTTTGTTTATTTTTTATGATAATGACAGACAATATATCATTTTAAAATGTGGATTGGAAGACAGTTAAAATTGAAAAGAAAATTAAATAGTTGATATCTTTCTTACAAATTTTTAATAAAATTTAAATAAATAATATGTTTTTGACTAAATGCTTTCCTATCCTCTGCATTACTTCTGTACCTTTTCCTATGGTCTATTAAATATTAAATTAAATAAAGATTAAAGTTATTAAATTCCCTCTTTAATAACTACTCAAACTATCCTAATCATTATTAATTTCCTTCCATAAAACCAACCATACTTGTTACCAAAACAAGTTCAGCTTTGAATTTGAACAAATCTTTGCCCAAAAAAAAAACTAAAAACCAAAAACTGACGTCACGAAAAAAAGACCACACCCATTAGTGTGCCAATGGCAGACAGACGTTATCTATATTTTATGAGTTCCTATCCGACAAAAATTCCTGTTGTCTCCGGCGGACAATGTTTTTTGTTTTATTTTATTTTTGCCTTCCCGTTTCCGGTGAGCTGTAGAGTTTTATATCGGAATCCCCGTCGAGGATTCGAAGGATTCGAAGGGGTGTGATAAAGTTATTTAGGCGCAATCCATAAATTCCCGAAAACCCAAAAAAAAAAGGCAGAGCAGAGACCAGGGAACGTAAATCCCAAAAGCTTATCTGATTTTGCACTTCAGGCCCTGGCACTAGATCAATATGTTATGTTATGGTCGAGTTTCTGTTTGGATTTTTGTTTAGTTTTTTGTCAGCCTTACCTGGGATTTTTTGTTTTGTTTTTGGGGACCAAGACACAGCTGTGCTGCGCCTGCGCCCTGTCTCCTGTCTCCTGCCTTCTGTCTCCTGATTTCTCCTATCAGATATATTTGAATTTTTGGACCAGGCTTTAGAAGACAGTTGCCAGACGACACACATCCCCACACATAGCTCCAGGCCAGGTACGGCTATATCTTTGCCCCTTTTTTCGCATTAATTAACAGCTCGCCGGGTTGAGAAATTAGGGAATTATGCCTGGAATTTCCGTTCACAGATGAGCCAAAAACAAACAAAAACAGCTTTATTGGGGGTCTGATTAGGCCAGCAAAAGTCACAGAATGATAATGAAGTTGGCTGATAATTGTGATCAAGTTTTGATTAGGATTGGGAGTTTTTCAGGCTTTTCCCATGGGTTTTTATCAGTGTCTTCTAAGCATTTTGCATTTTTTAAAATTGTAAGAACATTTTCTGAGTAAATATAGAGAAATACGAATTATTTGAAATATTTGAGCATTTTCTTATGCTGGAGAAAAATCCTAAATAAATTTACAGAATTCTTACAGCTGTATTTTCTATGTATAATTTTCTTTTAATTCACATCTTTTGTTTTAGGACTTTAGTCTTTCTTAAAAGACTACTTATCACATCCTATAAATAACTCAAATTTTATCAAAATAAATATTGCTTTTAAATATCTGAACATCTTCTTACATAACTTGGCATTAAAGTCTTCTTTTTATGTTCAATTTAAAGCCTGCCAGTATTAATTTTAAAGCAAAAACCTTTACTTTGCCTCGATTAAAGTACTTCGCTCTCCAATTAAAGCCAAAAAATCCTCCTTATTTGTGTTGATTTAAACTGAAGCCAAGTTTTGGCTTCAAGCCGAAGTATCTCTAACCTAATTAATGCACTCCCAGATATTCCTTAACCCCTTGAGCCCCTCGCACTGGAATTGGGCATATTAAAGCAGCCGCCATCAGCCGCCTATTAAAGTGCAATTAAAATTTTTTTTTAACTCTCCGCGTGTTCTTTTTTTTCGTCTCTCACATTTATTTTTATTTTTTTTTTTTTTGTTAAAGTTCATTCAAGGTGTCAGCAGCTTGTCAAGGTGAGAGGCGGCTACTGTTTGCCTTCGGACGGTGGAAAAAAAATATTAAATTTCAACTGGGGAAATTCTGTTGCCCCGCAGGGTGCCCCGCGGGGACGGAAACCAGAGAAGCGGCACTGCCAACTGATAAATGTGCAGGCCAGAAATTAGTTGGGAGTTAACCAAACAGAAAATAAAGGAGCAGCGACGGGCCACGCCCGGATATCGCGTGTGATCGGAGCCCGCAGAGGAGGAGCCTTCGCTGTTGCTACCGCTGCCGCTGCCTCTGTCTCTGTCTCTGTCCATCTCCTGGCGCTCATTAAGAGTGTGGCGACCGTGGCGAGCGTTTTGCATTTCCCGCTGGGATTTCCGAATGGGGGCTGGCGGCGAACACCCGCTGCGCCATATGACACCTGGGCTGCATACATATATAATAAGGAATACGGGGAGTCGGTTATATACACTCAGGTGCAATGGGGATATAGTATCATATAGTATCCCTCGTGGCAGTTTTTTTCTTTTTGGCGTGCTGCATGCAACGCGGTGGCCACTTTAATGGCGTCGTTTTTAAAGCTTTACTTGAGGCCCCGTCTCTCTCTCCCGGCTCTCTTTACGAGTGTCATTTTTATAACCCTTGTTTTTAATGACTAATTAAGCATAAAAGACAATAAAAGCGAGAGCCTTACGTAGAAAACCTAGACAACCCAAAACAGCATTTAGAGGAGGATGCTGCCTAGAAGATGGACTGGACCTACTTTTATGGGCGACAATCTATAAAGCGACAACGACTTCAAATGCTAGCCGCTGGCGTCACATTCCGAAAATTCCCAGACGCCACTTGAACAGATTGCATAATTTTTCTTAAGAGAAAATTAACCAAAGAAATATTGGAAATAAGTTAGAATCAAAATTAAAGCTGGTTAACTGCTATCTAAAATTTTTAAATAATATTTTATGGATAGGTTTAATCAAAGTTCTTTATATTTTTATACAAATAAAATACTCCTAAAACATTTACGCACAAATTCTATGCATTTTATATCACGACCTAGTTCTTATTATTGTATAATAATATAAGAAAAAAAATTTATAATATTCAAAAGTAAAAGAAGCTTCTAAGGAAATATATATCAACATATTCGTCATTTTATCCCATACATTTTATTCAAAAGCAACTAATATATCAAATATTATTATAGAAAATGATGCTTCTTGTATAAAAATTCCAATAAAGTGTTAAGAAAATATTTATACAAATATAAAATACATTAAATTCTTGTAGAAATCCGTTGAAACTGCAAAAATTCCCACACAAAAAATGACTTCGACTTCAAAAAACCAGCCGCTGGCGCCTCCAAAAAACAAACCCAGACGCCACTTGGACCAGATTGCATAATTTTGTAAAACCAAATCCGAAAAATTGAGATCAAATTGAGGAATTGTGAAGAGCAGCAGTAGTTTCTGCCATATCCAATTACATTTGAGGGGGTGGAACCCGAAAACCAGGCTGGTTTGGCCTCTAAGGACGCACTCCAGTCACTTGATGTCAAGTGGCAACAGGTTGGACCGCCCGTCGAGCCGCAGACTTCATCTCAGACTTCGGTTCAGACTTCATCTCAGACATCAGACTTCCAGCCTCGTGGCACCAAAAAGCGAGACCCATTTCGAGTGTCGCGCCGCGGGGCTACTCATTCAGGGTTTTGTCTCAGCTCAGACTCACTTGGGTTATTGAGACTTAAGGATCTTAAGGAGGATTTTGAGGATCTCCTTAGTCCCTAGCCAGACGCGACGCCAGACGGTAGCCGCAGCCGCAATTACCGTTAGTTACCTGACAATATTTTGACTCACCTCAGTGGGAAATCGTGCCTATATATATGTATATATATATGCTATATATGATTATGTGTGCATAACTAAGCCATCCCAGCCCGAGCTGCATCTACCTGCAGCTCATTATGTCAAATTGAAATGTTGCCACACGGCCCAGACGGGAAAATGAAAAGAAAAATCAGTGAGATGGAGGGAGAGGAAGAGAAGTTGGGAAAACGGGCCAAACAAGTTGCTGCCTTGATTCATTCTTTCTTATTTTTTTATGGCCAAAACACCGTTTGAATTGGAGGAAATTATAATCATGCTTCTCGAATTGGATCGTGGCTTTATCAATAAAGTATTTTTGTGTGGAGAGAATAAAGACCGAGAGGTTGTATTGCCAACTGAGTTGTATAAATATTAGTTAGAATTTGTTTAAAGTTCAAGTATTTAAATAGTGAAGGTAAACCCAAATAAAGATAGCAAATGTCTTGTAAAATTTTCTCAAATTTCCAAAATGATAAAATCCCAATTATAACTTAATCCCTCCCACCTGAAACATATATTTCCCGTGGCATGTAAACAAAATGTGGCTCATTATGTCAAATTGAATTGTTGCCCACCACAAACTTGACTTGAAAACCGACCAAACGAGTCCAAGAAGAAGGCTTTTTTTGCAGATCTCTCAATGAGACTGCGACTGCCCGCCTTTTTGTGTTTAATTTATGAGGAAGTTGGCGGCGAGCGTTTTGTCGCCGCCTAAAAGTGGGTAGACTCTGGGTAATACATCTCCGCTCCGGCAGTGACGACCACACAGGTCCAAGTGGATGAATCAGCGGAGAAGCAAGAACTAGAATCCAGAGGAGATACGAGATGCTGGAGAGCCAGAGAGAGCCATAAAGCAGGCCTACTTAAAATGCCATAAAACCGAGCAATTTATTGGGAAGGCAGCCAGGCTCGGCATCGGCTCAATCCTCAGCTCTCAGTCCTCAATCCTTGGGACGCGATGCCTTGATTGCAGTGCCAGTTGATCTCTGAGTTGTTTTCTGCTTTTTTTTTCTGTGGTCTCCGGATGGCGGTCTCTGGTCTCTCGTATCGAAACATGCCGCTGCGGTGCAAGGCTCCTTTGAAATTCAAATTTTATGAAGCTCATTAAATATAAATTTGTCGTTCCGAGACTCTCCAACTGGAACACAGAGACGGAGAAACTGAGAAAGAGAGACTCTGACTGCGACTAAGAAATGCGGTGTATACGACACCCAAATAAAATAATATAAATTAATTAACAAAACGAAGCCGAAATGAAGTTAAAAATTTGCATGAACACAGGCCTCGAAGCCTTTGGCGGTCGGCGGTCTTGAATTTCTACCTCTCTTCGATTTTTTGTTTTATTTTTTCTTCTGGAGTTGCGTGTGCGTAATCGGCCAGGGTTTTAAATACTCTATGGATCAGGACCTTCGAGGGAGGCAGGGCAGCGCGTTAAATGAGCAACTCGATCGCCGAGGGCCATAAAGCAGGCGGCGTCTTTTAATGAGGTCTTAACTTTTTATAACGGTCAAGCTGGCTACGCCTAGAGAGAGATATATATGTACATATATATAAGCTAAGGTGGATCCGATATCAAGGCAGATTTGGCAGAGCCACACCTCGAATGCACTTGGTCTTGGGGAATTTTTTAAGGCGGTAAATACCTTTCAGTTGTAAAATTAAAGAAGCAAAAGAAGCTGCCTATTAAGAGGGTAAGGATAAAGCTTTAGGGTGGGGAAATAAATTAGAGCATTTTTTAAGGCCTTATTATAAATAATAGAAAATAAATTGTAAGCTGCCCTAAAACTGCAATTAAAAGTAAAGACAATAAACTAGAAAATGGCTTTTTAATTATTAACCATTAACCATAACCATTGAATAAAATAAATACCCTTTTAAATATATATTACCTCTATAAAGTCCTTATCGAAAATTATTATAGAATTATAGGAATTTGTTGTATGCCTAAAATAAATATTTTCAAAATATGTTGAGGGTTTTAATATATAAATAAATATTTTTAATAAATAGGAACCTATTTTTCGCAATATTAAAATAAAGATAACATTCAATCTCGAATTTAAACTAATTTCCAAGCTTTAAAAATATTTAAAATATTTTTTAAATTGCAAATCTCTAACTTTTCCTTTAACAACTCAAAGGCTAAAAAATCTGCGGCATTTTTCAAGACAAAAATTTGTATAAAGTTCCCCCTAGAAGAACCTCCTCCGAGCAGGCGACAAACTACAAGAATAACTACAACTACATACATCCAGTGACAATGTTCAAGTGCAAAAGGTGCGCGCAGGCGCAGCAAATAAAACTGAAAATAAAAATAAATACCAGCGAGAACCTGGCCGAAAAGGCAAACAAAACGAGAATGTCAGGGAAGTTGTGGAAATCCAGTGACAAAGCGGGAAAAGGGGAAGCAGAAGGGGGGCTAACCTCTCGATGTTGTCCCATGTTTGCGCAATATTTGCGACAAATAAAGCATAAAAACTGTTAAAGTTCACACGCATCAGGTCAAATATTTACACAAGGCACAAGAGCCTGCATATATAGAGTCTAAAAAAATATACAGAATTAAAAAAGGCTAAAATGTGGTCAAATCGCACACATTCTAATTAGCCACAAGCCGAAAGCAATTTATGATAAACCGAAAGCCATAAAAAATTAGACAAATTAAAATGGCAAAATATGGAGGAGGGAAAAAACAGCGAAAAATGCAAATTAAAATCGTGGGGAAAATACAAAAACAAACACAAAATTATGTACAAAAAAATGCTAAAATGCGCAGCAAGCAAAAAAAAAAATTAATAAAAAATGGTCATTCGGAAAATCAACAATCAAATAAATTAAAAAATATTTCTTACAACCACAAAACCCGTTGTGGAGTTAACCAAAAAAGGCTAAACTGCATTTGGATAACGTAGGTATTTCTTTATTTCTCTTTGTGTGCGGCGACTCTTTTTAATTGCAGTCAAATCAAAGTCAACGGATTTTTGAGGAGATCTTTTTGTTCATTACTGACATTAATTTGACACTTTGACTGGCTTTCTCCCCTCGAGAGTGCCTGTCTTTCTTGCCTTTATTCTTACTTTTATTTGTATTTTTACTGGGATTTTGTGATTGTGATTTTTTTTGATTTTTTTTGGGTTCGAGAGGGGGCGCCTTGTGTTAAAACACCATAAATAAATGTCGCCCGCTTATCGCCGGTCAAGAATCCTGCGTCGGCGTCCCCATTGAAAGACAAATGCGTTGTCAACGCAACCTGCCTAATAACCCATCATGATCATCACTTAGCCGGGCCCAAAGAGCGGCCCCGTCCAGACTCCGACGGGTTCTGGGCTCTGCAGTTCGAATAAAAAAAGACACTATCGGTTCTTGTCATCTGTCGGCGACATGCAGCAGAAGAGGGTTGAGGCGGTCAGGAGGGCTGGGAGACGGGAAGTGCACTGGGAGAAATGGAGAGGGTCTTGTAATGGAAGGAAATTTCTCAAGAAGTAGAGTTTTTGAGTTATTACATATTAGTTTCCATTTTTTTAGATTTGTAAACTCTAAACAAAGCCTTTGGAAAGCAGCAGTGTTCATTTTCTAAACAAAAGTCAAGAGATTTTTCCTATATTTTTTAAAGTGCACTAAGAGAGAACCCAAAGCCAAGACTCGGGTTCTCCGGGCACATCGGCATTTTGTTTTCAGCCGCCGACACACAAAAAAGGTCATTTCCGTTCCTCTTGGCCGTCTTGCAACATGGCAACATGCAACACACAGTGCAGAGCACACGGCACACACAGCAGCATCAGCAGCCAAAGCCACACCAAGAGGCAACATCTCGTCGTCTCTCTCTCATGGATGTGGCATAAATTGTTGCAGTGTCCATGTCCATTTTGAGTCCAGGCACTCTTTGATGTCGCGCCTTCAGCAGCCGAGCAGCCGGGCAGCAATCCGGCCTCCAGCCTCCGATGGCCGATGGCATCTCCCCTTGTCCCCTTGTCGAGTATTCAAATTTGGCTTCAATAAAACGACAGCCAACACCACCAACTACCAACAACAGCCGGCAACAACAACAAACGAATTCAGTTAACTGCGACGGCCAATTCGAAAATCAAACACTTCAAAGTGATTGCCTGGCGGCGGCTTCTTTTGGTTGTGTGTAGTTTTTGTTATTTTTTTGTTTTTTTGCTTTTCTTTGACCCCCTCCTCTGTTGATTCTTTTTTTTACATTTTTGAGATATATACATATTTGAGGAGAAGAGTCAGTTTGCATTGATCAGTTATTGGCTGCGCTTGCTGGGTTACACAGCCCAATATCGGTGGAATATGGGGAGATGGCAGCGTGACACGAAGGGGGTAAATGTTTTGAGGGGTAAAAATGGGACATAAAATATATTTTTTGCTAATAAAAATATTAATTTAAGTAAAATCAATTTAATTAATAAATAACCCCTTGATAATAAGGGAGAAATAAATTAAATTCTACTAGAAATTAATAATAAACAAGTGTAAATTTATGAATAGTTAATGCATTTCTTTGCATTTTTATAAATACACAAATATATAAATAATTATTCAAATAAGCACTCAAATTTCAATCGCAAATATCTAACTTAAAACCCAAAATTTGTAATAACCTTTTTTAACCAAAAACCTGTATAAATATGTCTTCTCCCGTTAAAAGATTTATTTTGAGCTCGAGTCCAGCTTTTGACCATTTATCTCCTCAATTCCCCAGCAACTAGCAACCTAGTTTATGTTGCAATAATTTAGCAAAGTTTATATTTTATTGCTACATAAAATCCGGGCAGCATCTGCTTCCTCCCTTAAATTGAAATCAACAAGAATCGAGTGTAATCTGGATTTTCTTCCCCTATTTTAAGCTCTGCTTCTGCTGCTGCTGGTATTAACCCCTTTCGGTTTTGTGTTTTATGTAATTAATTAGGCAAATTCATGCCCAGACACAGACATAGTAGAAGGATGGACAGGCAGACAGACACACACAGTATCGATCGAGAAAATATATGAGGGGACTTTGGGGTTTTTGGGCGTTTTTCGTGTGCTCTCGGGGCTGCTCTCGGCTGAATTAAGATAATGCCAGAGACCATTGTCAAAGCAACTGCACAAACTGCACTTAATTAAGCCAACTTAAGTCTGCTCCGAAGGAGAATGCAAAATTCAGATGACAATTGAAGGTATCAGAATCCGGAGGACAAACAAATCACACAACAGAGACCGCAAAACTTCCTTTGAAGTGCGGTTTCGGGAGGGGCAGGCAGGACACCAACCCACGCCTTGGCAAGACAATAGCCAGGGCCAACAGGAACATGGCCTAATCAGTGGCCAAAGCCCCTCCTCCACCGACTCGGTGACTCGCTCGTATCTACAAAATTGATGAGTCTGTCAAAATGTGAATTCGAATTGTTCGGCGAGGAAAAATAAAAAGGGAAAAGCAAAGCATAAAAAAAGGAGGGACCAGAAAGGGAACATCCAGCCAAAGGGGCACGTGTTCGTTCGTCCTCGCTGTCATCATTAATTTTTTAAACAGGTAAAAAACCAGAGAAGAAGGAGGCGAGAAATGAATGAACCTCAGAACTGCGACTTCAACTCCGAAACTCGAATAAAAATATCCCTCCAGGGCTTCCAGGAAAAATGACACATTTTCCAAGAAGTCACGCGCTGGGAGCTGCTTGTCTTTCTCTTTGACTGCTGAAGGTTTTCTAAACTGGAAAAAAATATAATTTGGATTTCTATTTTTGATACATTTATTGATAAAAATATTTCAATAAAATAATACCACAAAAAAGTTTTAATTAGTTGCCCTGATTATATAATTATATTCTTCTATGAATAAATAAATATTCTTCTAAAATAAATAAAAATATTATATAAAATATTTAATAAATTCCTAAAATAATAAATTTCCTTAGCAAAATAATAAAGTTTACTTTCCCTATATTAGAAACCTAGGAAATCACCTTTTTTTGTACTCTGTACCCCCGCCTTTTATGATCATGTGAAATTCCTAGTTAAATCCGAAAAAAAAACGAGAAGCGGCACTTGCTATGCGCACATTTATCCCACTAAAAAGCCGTACTGCCTTCTGCCGGACTGTGTGTGACTGCGCTTTGTATTTACCTTTATAACAAATATGCCATAAATCAAAGGGTGCCCTTAGCCCGACAACTACCATACAGCCTCCCCCCAAGCCCTCACTTTAAAGCCCTTTCCCTTCCCCAGACCCAGAGACTCGAAACAGTAGTTGCTTTTGAAATCGCGCCCATATCCGGCGGAGCTTCCATAATTTTTGCGCCTCTTCTTCGGCCTCTTGTGGCCGTATGTGAAGTTGGCCAAGAGCCGAAAGCGAACCAAAACGTATCTTATCGATGCTTTGCATTTTGCATGTTGCCCCTTGTCGAGCAACAGCAACAAGCTGGAGGGGGAAACGGAGGAAAAGGAGATGCTGGGGCAGCCATTGCATTGTATCTGTATCTGCGAGTGTGCGTGCGGCTTGTTGTATCTGTATCTGTGAAGTAGCCCCAGTTGATTTGACTGCAATTCTACTTGTTCCCTTATTTCTCTTCTCTTTTTTTTTATATATTTTTTTGGTCTTTGAGAGATTGCCGACATTGATAAGGCGCCGGAGGAGCCACAGAGTTAGAGGAGGGCTTGGTCCATGGAAAATGGAGGGACATCTTCTGTATCTTTTCAACTCTCGTCTTGGTGGGCGTTTTCTATATATATATATATGTATAAAGTATAGAGTACCTCAGATATGTATTTATGGCTTGGCCATCACGAAACTCAATAGCTCAAGTTTAAGTCATCTATCACCTATCCATCAGCAGACACGAAATGCCATGCGTGTAATTCACAGATAAAAGTGACTTTAAGATGGTTTTCTTTAAGCAGGAAAATTTTGTGATTGAAAGACGCAAATTTTTAAGGGTATTAAATACATTTTATGATATAAAACAAAACTAAACAATGTAAAGTACATTGTTAATGCTTAGAATATAGTATAATTTAAGTAAAAACACTCAAAACATCGACTCATTTAATGTTAAACCCCTTTTAAAGACCCCTTTTATATTTACACCCAATTTAAGGCCAAGCCCAGGGAACAGCTGTTCGAGTTCGCAGAGTAAAATCCACCTTTAGATTTTCCGATCGCCAGGCAATTACCTCATGTGCAAACTCACATAAAGGTGGCCGAGGTCAAGAGCAATGGCCAAAAAGGTGCGGCCATTAAAACACATTTTGAACACCTTTTTCGAGCATAAAACGTGAAACCTGCACACAGGCACAGAAGATCAAGTGCCAGTCGTACGTAGGAAAATGTTTCGTTATTTAAATGGGAAAAGATACAACTGGGAAAATGGAAAAATGAATGAGGAACAGAGACAGAGAGCAACGAAGTGACAGGCGAAAATGGGAAACACGCAGCTTTTGGAAGCGTTTTCCTCGTTTAAAAGTGAAAAAGCCGCAGTGGCCGCATGTGCCTCCCCCTTTAACCCCCCAACTGCCAGGCCGCATTAACCCCTCTCCCCCTCGCTGGAAAAACCGCCGACACACAGTCGCAAAAATTCATAGACGACAACACGAGACAAAATTGCATTTTGGTCCAATGTGTGCCTCGGTCCCTTCCCCTCCCCACGAAAAAGCGAAAAACAGAAAGAACCGCGACGCGTCAACCCCTAGGATACAAAATAAAGGAGGAAAAAAAAAATGCGAAATGGGGGGTTGGTTGTGCTCCCTTTTGGGGAGCCACCAACAAAATGGCAACATAACATGCAAAAGATACGCCGCAAAAGCGGAAAAACCTCCCTCATTCAAAGCGGAAAAGCAGCACACAGGCGCAGGAGTTGCGCTTAAATTCCCATTACAGCCATAATGGCTGCGGGTGTATCTGTGCCTGTGTGTGTGTGTGCCAGGATGAGGGTGTGCGTGTGTGTGGGTGGGTGGCAAAAGAAAAATGAAAACGAACTGCGCAGGATCATTAAGGCAAAGGCAACACACAAGCTGCGTAG